>PVLC010029179.1:0-20413 GCA_004027655.1 Graphiurus murinus
GGAGGCCTTTTAAGCTGCGCCAAGCCGCAAGGTGTCTCATACAGCTCTCACCTGGCCTGGCCACACCTCCTGCGTACTGGTGCATGCGCTCTGATATGGCACAGCCCTAAGATGATATTCACCTGCAGCTGCTTCTGGTACTCTGCCAGGCGCCATCTAGAGGCGAGGTCCAGCTGGCCAGTCTGGGCCCCCGACATCTATTGACACCATGATGAAAAGCTATTTAATGGATGAGAAAAGTGGCTCTAGATCTTTCCTTTACGGGCTCCACTCCTTGCTTCCACACCTCATGGCTTGCTTGTCTTTGGGCGGAAGGCAGTGGTTTCAGTGGGATACTGAAGGACACCCTTTAGAGTCCTTTTTTCCTCCCCTTCACAACAACCTGGAACATTTATAGGACTTTCCCTGTTGGATATTTTAAATCTTGATTAGTATTTTCCTAGACCAAGAAAATCTTATAGAAGTTGCTTCACAGCCAAAATGGTAGGAATACAGGCATTTCTATTATGCAAAACAAAACAAAACAAAATGATTGCTTCATTTGGTGTTATCAATGGGCATTGCTAACTGAGATCTGAATAGTATAAATCATATGACTTGCCATGATGTTCCTCTGCATTTCCCCAAATAGCTGGGGTGCATCATGGCAAGTGTTTGTGAATGAGGAACAGCCAGCTGGAGAAGAGTTTACAAGTGGGCTTTCTTGCCTGCTTGTTTTTTGTGTCATTCCCTATGCCAAGGAGGGGGCGGGGGATGGAGTAGCATTGATTCTAAGCACTTAAAATGAAATCGGAAGGTTGCTGTTAATCAGAGCTCAGACACTGAACTGGGCTGCAGACACTCTCACCCTTGGATATGAGTTGACCTTTGAAACATTGTTAACCTCTGCTGACCAGCTGACCATCTGTACAATGGAGACACTTCCCCCCAAATACCCAGTGACTTAGACCACACTCATCCCTTTCTTATAATATTACTTCACTGCTTTTAATACTCATCAAAATCTTGACTAACTCCTGCTATAATTCCCAACACCCCTTGCAGTTTACAACTATGAATAAGCCATCATTTTGCAAAAGCTCAGAGGACATTTTTAAGACTGCTTGAGTCTGGGGTTTCCTGGATTGCAATTCTTATAAGCCCCCAAATTAATGTGATTTCTTCATTCTCAACTAAGATGATTTTGTTCTCTGTTGACACCTGGAAGAGGAGCTCACACCTACCTGTTCTTTTTCATTCATGCTTCCATATGCTACCTTTCCTTGACCAAAAGCAGAGGGCAATGATTCATTTTCTTCCAAACCCATCTTTCTCTCTTTTTCTTCTTTCTTGTCTTCCTCTCTGCCTTAGCATCAACACTAGCACTGGATTCCCCAACAGACAACACAGCACATACTTAGAGATCATCAAAGCCGCGGTATCAAAGATGTGAGGACAGTGCCATCAAAAGTGGAATTGGTGTTTGTGAGTCTGGAAGTGAATTTTGAGAAAACTCAGAACTTTATAGAACTGTATTGGTTTTTCTAACCCTTATTGTTCTTTATTGGAATTTCTTATGTGGGGCACTATAATCGTTTCCAGTTTGGGTCATTGAATGGCATGACACTGTCTATTATGGCACTGACACAAGTTACTCAGAGAAAGGAGAGCTAAAAAGAATCAGATGTAGGTGGAGCAGCCTCCTGAGATGACATGAGGTTTACCGGGGCCTGGGGGCTATAGAGAGTGTAGACAGAGTTGGAGGGACGCAAAAGTTAAGCCTGTGTTTCAACCACTTTGGTTCCCCTGGCTCTAAGTGCAGCTGGAATGAAATAGGAAAGGCCTCCCCTCTCAGCCTGATCCTCTGGCAGACATCACTGCTGTTCTGCAAAGCCCCCAAAGCCCATGACATCTCTAGCAAGGAGAAACACCTGGCCTGGCTGGATTCCCCAGCTTAAAGACACAGCCTTCATGGAGTCAAAGCAGAAAGGCTCTGAACATCATGCACAAGCTGCTTTCAAATAATCAACAACAATGACAATGCTAATAGCATATGAAAAAAGGGGAGAGAAAGAATGACCATATTCTCTGCTTGGGTCTTCTGATCTGCCATCTGGTGCCTTCCTGTTACACAGCCCATGGAGATGATTTTCCTCATCTTTGCATTCCAGATACAAGCATCAAATGCTGGGCATGATTGCTGGTGGGTCCTGGTGCCTGGACCTCTCAGACCTTCAGAGCATTGCCTGAGGGCCACAGAAGTCAGGAGAGCAGAGTAGCTTGGCTGGAGCAGGGAGAATGACACAGCATAGACACATTAAAAAAAAGATAATATTGTTTTCTAAATAATAAGTATTAAAAGTTGGGAAAAAAGATGATTATTTTGGGCCAAACCACCCACCAAGCCCACCTTGCCACCTTGATCTGATGCAAGATTAACATGTGAGAGTGGCTTCTGGACCTAATCAAAATTTCCGCTGCCATGTTCCACACCCCTTCTGCCTAGAGCCCTTTTCTTGGTACCCTAGACTCCAAGTTTGAAAGAATCCTTCAGGTAGATTAGTTAAAACCTCTCATTTAGAGCTGGGGAAGGACCTTTGCCAGAACCACTCTGCTCACAAGGACCATATCAGAACTAAAACCCAGGGCTTCTCATGCATAACTTTTCCAACTGTGTAAATTCTACTTTTGCTCTTTTCCTCTTCCAAAATCTATTTCTGAAGGAGGATTCTAAGTGATATGGGCACAAGGCACTAGATCTCATTTTTCCCAGGCTTGCTGTCTAGTGGGGAGCAGGAAGTAATGAAGATAGTGTGTTGGTGCAAGGAGAAGGGAACACAGGTTACCCTAGAAACCAGAGGGGAACTGGGAGAGAGACCAAGAGAGGTCTCAGAGAGAGGGGACCCCAAAGTGAGTCTGGAAAGAGAAGAGAGAATCACGAAACACAGAGAAGAAACAGAAGCCACATCTTCCTTCTCTAACTCCACCCATTCTCCTAACATGCACTATATTAAATTGGTAAAATTCCTGAGTTAAGCCAAAACAGACTCTCAGCATTTGCTGCATGTCTCCTATGTTCCCAGAGTATTGAGGCTCAGTCTACAAGGAGATCACCACTCAACTCAGTGACTGAGTCCTAAACAGGGTAAATGATGAGAAAACAGGGCACTCAGGATGAAGGCAGTTACTGCATGCAATACAGCAGGTAAGTGCAAATGGCCACAGGTGACATACATAGATGCTCAGAGGGTGTAAGCCTAGAATGTATGTCTTGTCTCAGGCACTGCTCATATTCCACCAGCCCCCTTTACATGCCACATATGATGCAGAAGGCTCTTGAAACCTGTTATTTATTTCTCCCGATACTCCTTGAGAATAGGTTCTGAAGGCAATTAGGAAATAGAGGGTAAGTAATTTGCCCAAAGTGACTAAAGTACATCTATTGCAGTAAAGCAGACTACCCCCAAACTTAGTGTTTTTAAACAGCAATGATCACTTCTTATCTCTGTCAGTCTCAGTGAACCAGGAATTGAGCCTAGGCACAGCAGAAATGGCTTGTCTCTACTCCACAAAGATAGGGCCTCACCTGTAAGATTCTAAGGCAGGGGACTGGAATCATCTGCAGGAAATTGATACAGGCTGGGCTGTCTGCTTAGCCCTTATTTGGAACTCTTGGTTGGAATGCCTATGTGTGGTCTCTCTGTGTGGCCTGGGCTTCCTTAAAACATGGTGGCAGGGAACGGTCAAGGCAAAATATATTGCCTGGTCTGGCCTTACTCAGAGGTCATATGGCCCAATATCAACCATATTCTATTAATTGAAGCATTTACAAATGTCTATATGGATTCAAGGGAAGAAAAAATAAATGTACCCCCACCCCTTGGCCACCACCTCTCAAAGATCAAAGTTAACGTCATATTAATTAGAAGACCCTGTGGAATGGAATACAATGTTGGACATCATTGAACAAAAAATTTCCCACAGTGACACAATTGTCAAATGACAGATGGGGTCCTACACATGGGATGGCTGCACCCAAACACTTGCTTCTTCACAGCAATAGCAGCTCTCCCTGTGGGAGGAAGACATGCTTATCCATGAATGTCTGGGTACCCAGAGACACACTCTACGAGCTCCAGAGGTGGGCCATCTGCTGTGAATTGAAGGTGGCCATTCCCTGAGCCTTGCCTTCTGACTCCCTGTCCTCTGAGCTCCTGGCCAGAGTTTTCAGAGAAGTATGAAGCACAGAACCCTGTGCTGATGGAGCTCAGGAGAATATGCACCAAGTAATGAGCCAAACAACTTTGCCTTCCTTTCTTAGTGTTTTTTTTGGGGGGGGGGCAGGGGGGCATCCCTAATCTTGTTTCCAGCTGTTTCTGCGTCTCTAGGCTGCCTATCACCTTTAGACCCAGATGCAATATGAATTATTCATTTGATTTGGGGCAGGTGCACCCATTTCCTCCCAGGACCCCAGGGGCAGGCATAGGAAATTAATTCACAATGTCTGTAGCTGAAGTCACTTGCAATTTCTACACCAAGGAAAAAATAAACTGAAGCTATGGGACTTGAGAAAGTGCAAAGGTGTTGAGAATAGTCATCAGCGATTCTTCATTGCCTCTGAGGAGACAAAAGGGATAGGCATTGATTTCCATATATATGTTTATGTTAGCTTTCAAGAAAGGGCTTCTCAGACCTAAAGGTTGCAAGACCCTATAATTGTGACTATGAGTGCTGTAGAAGCGTTTCCCTGGACAACTTGAGACAATGGCATAGAACTGCCTGGACATGGGAGATGGCTCCTGATGACTTCTTGAGCCCCCTTCTCCTCACCAACCTGACTCAGCTATTATTAGTGGAGTATTCTAGGATAATGACTTGGGATTCTGACTCTGAAGTGGGATGGTGTTGGGGGTCCCTTCACCCTCGGGGGAAAGTAAGCCTTCTAGATGAAAACTGACCATAACCTGAGCTGAGGACTAGCCCTCATGCCCTGGATTTCTTAAGAACCATTTGGTATGATGTGTTCTCTTCACCATCAGAACTGCTATGACCTTCAGCTTTTGTTGGAGACAACTTTCCTTTCTTGGAACTGTCAAAATATTAACAATCCTGATCATCCACAAACAGGGAGATAGTTTGTGATCTGTAAAGATTGTACTTGAATGTGAGAATAAAATAATTGTATACTATTAGACCTGGTAAAGAGAGGAAGGAATTTTTCTGATGGTCTACAATGAGTTTTAGGAGTGCATCTGAGTTTCCTTAGGGTCATGGGGTGGAGGACCCCAGCACCCTCCGTCCTAGATCTAGCTGGAGTAACTTCTGTTCATCTGTTTTATCTGAATTGGGAGTCCTCATTAAAAGGAATTTAACAGACACCAATCCATATCTGAAAGAGGGCCATTTCTTACCCACCATAATATTAAATGGCATTTACACAAACAAAATTATCTAGAAACTGAAATCCCCAATTCAGATATGTTTCCTTCTAGAAAAGTCACCTTCATTTTAACTGTGCACTGTGCAGCTTTTCCACGACTCAAAAGCCATTGTTTCTGGGGGAGCCATGGAAACAGAAGGTTTACAAGGTGCTAAACTGCCTTCTCAGAATTACCTTGATAGGAAGGCTCTTTTCTATTTTTTTTCTTTTGCATCCGTTTTTGTTATTTCAGTAATTGCTCTACCTGTACTCTAGGGACAGTGAGGTACCTAGCTGCATTGATTCTTTTCACATTTCAATTTGAAAAGAACCTTGTGCCATGAAAAATGTCTACTCTGATTCTTTTTTTCACTGCCATTTTATTTGGAAACTGTTTGGCCTTAGCAACCCCTACTGACTGATATGTGTGAGCTACAAGAAAGCCATGTAACTACAATTCTAAGTGGTTATGGTTATTTATGGCATGAAATTTAGCAAATACATCTGCTGCTAGAAATATTTGACTTATAAAATTTCCAGAAAAAGATGTTCTCTTAACATAGAGGCTTGATTTTTTTGTTGTTGTTAAGATTATTTTATTGTGATGATCCACAAGATGAAAACAGATATGATTGTTAATGATTGCTATAATTCTGATAATTAATACACAGTTGTAACAATGTTGAGACCTGGACTCTCAAATAATTGAATTTTCCAGGTAAAAATGATTGAATCTTCCAGGTAAAAATAACAAAAAAGCAGCTGCTACTAAATGCTTTTCTGTGCCAACGGCTTTCTTTACATAATACCTTTTGGTTTAGTTTTCAAAATCAACCTCATTTTTTTCCTGATGTGAATATTCTGAGGTTCTATCATACTAGTCATATGTCCAGTGGCTCATAGCTAGTAACGAAGGACAAAAATTTGGACCTGGTTTTGTCTTACTCTAAGGTCCAATTTCTTTCTCACCCTACTGACCCAGCTATCCCTTTATGTGCCTTCAGACCTTTTTACTTAATTACTTATTTATTTGGCTATAAGTCTACACTTCTTTCTTCTAAGCATACCCACAATATCAATTAAGTTTTCCTTGGTAACTCTGGATTATCATTAAGAATATGAAGTTTTTTAAGAATTAAAAAATGAATATGTAAGGACAAGGAGAATTTGTAAGGAAATGTATCTACATCAGTCCTAAGTTTGAAAAAAATTTTAGTAGCTTTTCTGCCTTCTCTCTTGTTTTCTCTTCCCCCTTCTAGTTTGGGAAAACACATCATTGCTCATGATACAATTAGGTGCAAAGCAGGAGCTAACAGATGCAAGTGGGGACAGTGGAGCTCTGCTGTAGGAGCACTGGACATGGATGTTAGCCACTTGTGATTTCCTGTTTCCTCTTGGGTCCCTACCTGCATCTCAGATCACTCATTACAGTACAACTGACTATGGGTTGAAGATATCTTACTGTGACTACTATGACTTCTGTCATTTCAACTACAAGAATATTTTTTTATATCTTGTCAAATATTGAGGTACTTTAAAGGAATATTAGTTTGCAAAAAACAAAAGACTGTGTTAGTTATTAGACTCATTTATGAAATGTACTCAATATGGCCATGGGATCCCATGATTCTTTGATAAGTTATATTAGCTTATGATTAACATTATGCAATTACTGATTGGCTGATTTGTTAAATATTAATTGAACACCTACTCAGTGCTAAGTACCATTTTAGGGTCTGCAGATTTAGTAGTAGAAAAACAAAATCCCTGCTTCCATGGAATTTATATTCTCTAAGAGTTTTCTATGTGAATTACAATTTAAAAGTATTGGAAAAATCTTGCCATCCTCATCATCACATGTGACCTTCAGAAAAACTCTGGGAAGTAGGCAAGGCAGGTGTTGTTCTTTCCATTTCACAGGTGAAAAGATTCATCTGGATTTTCATCTTTCCATCCAGCTGTACCCAGAAAGAACTGAACTCAGTAAAATTTGTCAGCCAAGAGAAGAGGGTTGAGTGTGTGAAGGACTGTGCCCAGGTGTGTCCACACCTGGGGACCCTGAACTGAGCTGCATGTGGACCCCACTTTCTTGGGAGCATCTCCTTTCTCTCTCCCATGTCATCTTCTTTCTGACTTCTCCCCTCTGTAGGAATTTGTGTTGAACACCAAGGAGGTTTCTTCTGGGCCTGGAGGTGACTTCTCTCCTCAGCTAGCATGCAGTGTGGACCTGGGAACACATACAAGTGGCTGCATCAATCCCTAGATGTGTGCATGGCCTTCACAGGAAAGCAGAGTGGTGACACATCCACCTGCAAGAAAGGATGTGCTCATCACAAACAGGACATTTCACCTCTGCAGACATTCACTGAAGAGGCATTTTCTGTGAGACACCAGTCACATATGTCTCCTGTCAGGAAGCATTTCCTCTGTGGTCAGATGCCCATTCATTCTCCAGCAGATGGAAGGTGTTCTCTAAGGAATCTGGGGAGCTGCAGACTGGCCTGGCCACCCATTCCTTGATATTCAGCTTCCATGTGGACTCCGCACTCAAGGGCACCTGGAAGGAGTCTCCCCAGTATGTGGAAAGGGCAGAATTCTCCTCTTTCAGGATGTCCCCAAGGGCAGAGACCAAGGAGAAGCTAAGGAAACTGCAGGGAAGTCCCCCCACAGAAACTGAGTCCCCTCCTGCTTAGGCCAACAGCCCCATAATACCCCTTCCCACCCCACCCAGGGCATTCCACATCTCCTCCCAAGAACACTCCAAAATAGTCATACACAAAAGCAAACGACATTTTACTTTTATGGCTCCTCATGATCTCAGCTCTCAAATGGGAGCAACTTGCTACCTGCATAAGAGGCTGTGAGGACTAGAGTATTTATTACTGGGATGGTCCTGTTTTCTGGGTCATGATACAGGCTGACCTGGATTTGTACCTCAGGTCTGCACTTACTGCTCTGAATTTACATTTCCTTGTTTAAGAAATGGGTGAGGATAGCAACTGTCTTCCCCTACAGCTGCAGGGAGGATAAATTAATATGATACATGAACTCCCTAGTATGCCTTTCTATGGGTACTGAGTGCTCAAAAATTAAAGCTGAGGTTAGAAATGTACAGATTTAAGATCTTTGGTTTTAAGATAAGTTTTTATAGCACATTAAACATCTGAAATGGTAGTCATCCTCATTATTTAATTACATTATTTAATGAAAAAGAATATTCATTTCTTTATAATCTCTTGTTCAAACAATCAGAAATTGGGAGGGGGAAGTCATTTAGTAATGCTTAGCATAATGCAAAAGCACTACAGTAGGATTTCCCTTCAGTAATCCAGAGAGAGAAGTTTGTCATATTATCACCATTTGTAGGTACAAAAATTGAGAGTCAAAGATGGCTGGTGCTGTCTACAAGGATGCAGGTTGACTGGTCATAGAGCCACTCCTTCCTGGCCTGCAGGCTAGTTGATATACCAGGGAATGTCCTTCCTCTGGCTACCATCTGCTGCCTACTTTAGTGGGATAGCTTATCTTTGATGCCAAACAAAACAAAATTTCCCCCCAACCCCCCCCCCAAAAAAAGAATTAGTCTTATCCAAAGACCTCTCTTTTGTTGTAAGTTCTACAAAGGTGGCCAGTTCAGAAGCTCTGGGGCTGGAACCAACTTCATAATAGGAGCATCAGTGAGCCAAAGATCTGTGCTTGCTAACCAGGAGGCTAGTGACAATATGCTGCCAGGTGGGGCTGTTAGACATTGTTTACGACAATTTCATTACTCAATCCCTAGGAAAGAGCATTCATCTGACCAGTCGAGGGGTAGGTAGGAAGAAAACAAAAAAGACTGATTTATGTTCATCCAAAACAATTTTGGATTTGCTCTTTGGATATAGAAATTGGGTCTAGCTAAGGAAATTCACATTTAAAGAGCAAAGTTTTCAAGAGAAGCCCCCTTGGTTAGTAGCAGGAGGATGCAGGGCTAAGATAGCAAGACTGAAAGTCTGGATGACTCAAAAGCCTTTTTTTTCCAGCTATCATTTGGATCTTATTGGTTCTAATTTGTTTAAAATGGGGAGGAGTAGAAACACCCAATGCCATCTGCTTCATTGTTTTGTGGGAAAATATATGCAGTTAAAGGGGAAACATTATTTGCCCAGTCTGAAGCTTTTGGTGCTCCCCCACAACTATTTGACCTGCATATATTAAATATTGTAATGTTTTGTTACATGCCCCAGGACAGAAGAAAAAAGAAAAGGAAAAAAAATCAGGCTATCACTTATTAGCTTTCTGTTCCTGGATCCTTCCACGTTGATTCGATAACACAGAAGATAGTGGGCAAATCCAAAGGTAAAGGTTAGACTCTGTTTTATTATGTTTACAGGATTTAAAGGGTAAGTCAGGAAGTGCTTACATAACATCAAGTGAAAGTGGTGGATTAGTAACCAGAGCGGGACTTAAAAGCAGCCTTAATCCTCCGAATCTCCAGGGGTGAAAGGTCAACCTCTAACACCAGGTTGTGTAAAGAATGGAGAAGCCACAGCTTCTGTTTCATCGTGGCCCTGCTAATCCACTGAGGAAATGAGCAGCCTGGGGTTTGGGGAGAGGTAAATGCCCCCTCTAAGGAAAGCCACCTGTGAATTTAGCCAAGGAGGACGTAATTAAACTCAGAAGGGCCCAGCACAGCGGGCAGGCAGACGGACCCACGCAGCCCCCTCAGCTGCAATGTTTGAAGGCAGAGCCTTCCACAACATCTGAGCTCCCCAGATGAAACCTGTGAATGGACCACTGCCTTTTCCCCACAGGCTTTTGCCATTCTAAAAAGTGGGCTGGCGGGCCAGTGACCACTACAGGTACTCAGATGCACATGTGCACATGCCTCAAAGAAATATTAATAAATCAGGCCTTCCAGTCTTGCTCTCTGGCTTCCCTGCTCTCACTGGCTCATCAAAAATGGGAAGGAAGAAATTTCTGAGATTTAAATAGAGCCTCTCAAATTATAGTCAGACTGGTCCCTTAGGATTTTATATACTTCGGGAAGTAATTGTAATACATCGAGGTGTGTTTTTCTGGCTCCTGACTCTCTGACTGTCCATGTATTTATCCATCTTACTCTGTAGCTATTTTTTGGTTGTATATGTGTTTAGAACATCTTAAAACACAACAGTGAACCCAAGGACAAGTAGGACATCAGAGGAGCATGGCACTTTTTATGAGAAGCCTACGATTGAGGACAGCAGAATCCACAACTGAGATTCCTTGTCTCCTCTCTCTCTCTCTCTTGGTGGCCATTCCAAGGTGGAGAAGACTACAGAGTCAACTTTCAGATCCCTGTCCCCTGGCTTCACCCAAGGCAGCATCTTTCCCTAAATCCCCCATAAAGCCACAGTGTGTTACATGGAATGTTCACAGTCCAGTACTTAGTAAACATCTTTCTTCCATGCGTGGACAGATCGGAACTTTGGATACAATCAATTTGGGGAAGAAAGTTCCAACACGTTTTCGCACACCGCTAAAAAAGCTTTTGGAATAGCCATTCCATATTTATTCTGAGCTGGCCTTTATTAAATCACTGGTGAAAAACACAGAGATTCGTCTCAGCTGTAGTTTCATCATCTTAAAACAGCAGAGGCATTTATCTTATGAAATTGCAGAAGTCTAGCCCGGTGCAGACGGATGGCTCCAAGGTACTGTGGGTATTAGTATCTGATTGTCTCGCCTAAGGTGTTTATGACGCGTACAGCTGCTAATAGCTTATGCTGTTCATTTTTTACAGAATTTGTGGTTTAAGCATTATGCTTAGAATATATGAACTATTTCTTTCCTTCTTTTAAAAAATGGTATCAAACTGTTCAATGCGAATATGAAAAGTGCTTAGTTGCATATATTTGAGTCTTTGCCACTTTTTTTCCCTTTCAGAGTCCTCGACTTTTTCCTTGGTGTTTCAGAGCCTGGCTCATTCCCACCAACTATTTTCTTCATTAAGTCAAAACCAATAACCTGACTCATCTGGAGCATGATAGGGAAGATTGAGTATTCCTATGGGATATGGGTTTAAAAAATAGATCGTATGCAGGGTTCGGGTGTACACGATGAAGATCGAGTCTGAGCCTGCTTGGAACTTTAGCTGGAGTGCTGGAAACAGCTGTATCCACATAGCCAAGGCAGCAGAACCTCGATAAAAATGGTGCTCCCTGTGACACTGACTTGTCTCTACAAAGGGTCAATTTTGCCCCTTTATTCAATCATTTGGTACAGTCATATTTGTTATTAAAATGGTTTCCAAGCTGGGTGTGGTGGCCCACACTTGTAATCCCCATACTTGGGAGGCTGAGATAGGAGTTCCTGGCCTGCCTCAGCTACTTAGTGAGGCCCTCTGCAACTTAGTGAGACCTTGTTTCAAATTAAAAAAATAAAATAGGGCTGAGGGTTTAGCTCGGAGGTATACTGCCTTTGGGTTCAATCCCCAGTACAGCAAAAAAGAAAAAAATGGTTTCCATCATTAACAGACAAGTTATGTTGTCTTCACCCCAGTATCGCATTACTGTAGTGAGAAAGAGAATGAGAGATGGGCATATTAAAAAGCAACGTTAAGCTGGGCATGGTGGCTTAGGCCTGCAATCCCAGTACTTGGGAGGTCTTGAAAGGAGTATTACAGGTTTAAGGCCAACCTCAGAAACTTAATGAGACTGTTTCAAAATAAAAGGGGGTATAACTCAGAGGTAGTCTGTCCCTGGATTCAATCCTTAGTACTGCCAAGAAAAAAAAAAATTGAAATCAAAGCAATATTTAAACTGGAAATTCTATTCACAAGGGAATTTGTTTGGGAGAAACTCCGTTGAAAGAGCTGAGGAAAGGAATGCTTATGATAAATGGGTGCAAGGTCAATAGCGAAGACAGAATGATTTATTTAACAAACAATTTCCAAGTTATGGCCCCCAAACTAACTCTCAGAGAGAATTCAGCACCCAAAAAGGAAGTTGTGTCCAGTATATTTTGGGGTCAGAAGTCGTGGGAGATTTCAGGACTCTGGGTGGCAAACCTAACCGGGAAGCCCTTGTGGCCTGAAAAGGAGCAGTCCAGACTTCTGCACATACTGGGAATGGGAAGGAGGGATTCTTTCCTCCCAACTTGAAACCTTTCAAACCTTTTTCCTCGTCTCCAGATTTGGACTCTAGTATTGAAATGAGGGCAAGCCTGAAGGGAAAGAACTTGCATATTTTCATTTTGCATAAGTGAGATTAAATGAATCAAACAGATTTGAAGAGAAAATGGCTCCATCCTATTATATCCCCCATTTGAGGCAAACCTCAAGAAAGTCCAAGCAGAAAACAGTGTCTTAGACCAAAGAGCTCTATATTTACTTTTTGAGGTTGTCACAGACACAAGAAATATGCTATACAGAACTGACAGTAGAATCCAAGAAGACAAAACCAAGTCTCCTCCCTTGTCTAACAGATTTGGTTCAAAGCCATTTGGGAAGACACTGACAGGGCCAAAGCTCTAGTGCAACCTGTCGTTCAGGACCGAAGCTTCTATGTAACTTCTGCATCTGATAAAGGAGAAAGACACTGAGGTCCTGCCTGAATCACGCAGTGACCAGGAGAGTTCTCAAGCTCAGGGACCAGCTCTAGCCCTTTGCTGCAATTGCATATCAGGCAGAGAAGAGCACTCCACCTGTGAGTCTCTGTCGGAGACATGGGAGTGGGAGTGGCCTCTCCAAAGTGTTGCTATGGGGGATTTAAAGGGATAACATGTGCAAAGTACTTAATACAGAGTCTAGCACAAAGCAAACCCTCAGTCATGACAGCAGTTATCATCCAGCATCCTGCAACCCAGGCACACTGGCCTTCGAAAGAATCAGCCTCACTAAACCAAAACATAAGTCTCTAACCAATGGAGTCCTCGGCTCAGGGAAGTCATATCACCTGTGCACAGAGGCCAGCCACATACCACAGACCTGCGTGGCCCTTTGAGGCTTCAGCAAACTTCTCTCTAAGGTGACAGAGTGCCTGCACTTAACAGTAGTCCCTGAAGTTTCCAGTCCCTTTGACTCCTGGTCTCATGGCATAACTGGGTGCAGACTCAGGGGATAGGGAGTGGAAAAGGAGTGGAACCTGACCACTTTCCAGAAATTTAGCAAGTAACCAAGTGCTTATGTAGTGTGCATATTTTAGAAAAGGAGATGAGAAGGGGAAACTGGAGTAGTACTCTTGTTTTCATAAAGTAGTCTTCTCTTTTACAATAATAATGTCCCTAAAACTATACATGTACAGGAAATTTTAAAAAAGTTTCCATATATCCTTTTAATAAGGACATAAACTGAATACAGGTGTGGCTTTATGCAGGATGCTGTCAGAGCTATTGGATGCCTATCAGCAACATTCAGTTTCTCCAGGAAGAAAACCCAAAAGATTATTGAAATCAAACTTAGCTTTAAAACAGGAAGTAACCACTTTCTTGTAACAGTTGTGACTACAGCTCCAAACCTCCATTAGTCCAGTTGTTTTTTTCTTTACAGAGATATTCAGGGTGGAGATTAAATATTTTCCAAGCAAACATCTCTGCTGGAAGTAATGGCTATCAAAAACCTGGAGAAAGAGCCTGATTCGCACTCCTGTACAGACTCTTATGCCTGGCTGATGGTTATTCTAATATCCATATCCTATCACTGAAAGTCAGTTGGTGTGAAAAGTCTTTCGTTACCTTGTTCTCTTGCCATGAGTAATGTTCATCTGAATTAATCAAAGAAGAAGAAGGTATATTTTCTATGCCCTAAGCGCTGCTCTGAACACTTCCCAGGTAGAGACTCCCTTCATGTCTAATAATCCTCGGAGGAAGTGCCACTTTGGAGTTGGCTCCTGAGCAGCATTTGACTCTCTGTTGGAACTAGAAGAACGATCAGGCTCCAATCCAGAGCCCTGGGTACAAGTCTGAGCTCTGTCACTAACAACCAATGACTCCAAAAGATTGTTTGAGCCCCTTGACTTTAGGTTTCCTCATCAGACATATAAAAGGCATGAAGCATATGACTTCTACTGTCCTTTTGAGTTCTGGGTATTTATTATTTTCAAGAACCTCAAAGCCACAGGTTTTAACAACAACAACAAAAAAAGTGAAGTGTTTATTTCTTCAATGAAGTCTTGACTTGGGTATCTTATCTGTTGTTGAAGTAAGTACTGCTCCATAGATTTGCGGGCTGGATAGGTATCCTTGAAAACTAGTATGCTAAAAGAGAAAGCGAAGAACAAGAGGGGGAAAAAAATAAAAACCAACAAAAACCCACAAGCTGCCTGGAAAAATCTGCTTGCCAAATCTGATTTTATCACATGTGGATCCAGTTACCTCAAGGAGTGTCAAGAGAATTTCAAAGTCAAATTAATTCCCTCACATTTTAAAAGGTGGAGGTGGGTGTTGGACACTGACAAAATTGTCAGTCAAGGGACTAGGGAGATAGAGGGCCCCTGCAGATGTAGAGATCATATCACAGGCCTACAGTGCAAATGTTTGTGCTCTTAAACTGCCATCTGTCGTTGCATCTAATAAGTTTATGGAGATAAACATCAACTCCTAGAAAAACTCATCAGTCAGTAATCTGTTGTAGACAGAGCTCAACTCTGTAATTCTGAGCACAAACCCTATTTCATCAGGAGATTTTGGAGACAGAGTCTAGTTTGTCCCAGTGTAGGTGTTAAAATTTGGGAAATAAATAAGCTAGAGAACCAGAAATTGGATGGTTCTCTATATCTCTGCAGCAGTGTGAGGGCCAGGGTTGGAAACCATGAACTTTGAAACCACACAAAACCAGCTCTCCCTGCTTAGTTGTTTCTTCCTAGGCAAGCCACTTTCTTCCTCTAAGCCCTCTGTCTCTGATTTGCAGGAGATAGTGCCTGCAGCAGCAGGTTTCTGTCAAAAACCAAACATGAGCCTGTATATACAGAGTTTAATGCAAACAAGAAACTACTCAATTACTTGTTTTTGTGTTCTCTTAAAGTAAAAAAAAAAAATCAGATATTTAAAAAGTAGAGTCAAATTCCGCAAACTGGAGAATGTTCCCAAATTAACTGATGCAGATGCAGGTTTCTGTAAAAACTAAAAAGCATGAAGGCATTTATGCAAAGTGTTTGGCATGCATAACAGACTATTAACTTGTTAGTTTTTGCCTTTTTTCTCTTAAAAAAAAAAGCAGATTTCAAAATTTGTGAAGGTAGAACAAAAATACACAAGGCAGAATCTGTCACTTGGATGCATGATATACTTCTAAGAAGTTGAGATGGTAAAAAGAGTGTGAACTCCCCCAAATCCAAAAAGTCACAAAGTTATGTGTTATTCTTTGGATAATCTGGACTGTCCCCAAAGGCCCATGTGTCTTGGTCCCCAACTTACCATTATTGGGAGATTGTGGAACTTTTAAGAGGTGGAGCCATTATTATTATTATTATTATTATTATTATTATTATTATTATTATTATTATTTGGTACTGGGGATTGAACCCAGCAGCATTATATCTCTGAACTACACCCCCAGCCCTATTTTTTATTCTTTATTTTGAAACAGGGTCTCATTAAGTTGCGGAGGGCCTCACTAAGTAGCTGAGGCTGGCTGTAAACCTGCGACCCTCCTGTTTCAGCGTCCCAAGTACTGGGATTATAAGTGTGTGCCACCATGCCAGACTGTAATGGGAAATCTTTAGTTCATTGAAGACATGCCCTCAAAGAGGACTATGGGCCCTCAGCCCCTTCCTCTTTCATACTTGGCTAGGAGGTGAACAGATTTCCTCTGCCTCCAAAACTAAGCCCAAGCCAATATTTTCTCTTATAAATTGATAATCTCAGGTGTTCATTGTAGTAATGGAAAGCTAACTAAAATACCATGGTCCCCCTAAGATGGGACAAAAAAGCAAATATCAGATCCTCTTTTATTGAAGTTGCATCGGCCTTGTTGTTGAAGTCTTATTTTTTTACTCTTTCAACATGTTGTTCACCTGAGCTATTAAAAAACTAGGGTTGTTATGTATCTTCATAATGGCCTAGGAAGAAAATTATACCCAAGAAACTTTATAGCTCCTAAAGCATGTCTCCTCTCCGGTACCACACCCTAATAGTGAGTACAATAATTTACTCATAAAGATTGATAGTTGGCATTCATATGTAAGTTATTCAACTATTGCATGAGAATTAAAATAAAATTATCTTCTCACCAAAGGAGTTAGTAATCACCCCGGGCTAAGGCTGAGGTAGAGTTCAGAGGAATCTGGGTTCTGAGGATCTTTATTTCTCTATGAAATTAGTGACTTCCTTGCACATTAAATGAATTACATGCAACCTTAAATACCTATTTTCAAAACACAACCCCGCCCAGCCAGGTATAAAAATAGATCTTTCCTTTCAAAAATCATCCCATTTGGGGCTACTTGGGCTTTTGTCATGGTCAAACACATTTCACTACAGTCCTGATTGCTTCTTTCTACCTAGCAATGAGTCCAGGGAGGTGCTTTTTTGCAGCAGTGGCCCCTGGGGCTGGACAGCTCACATTCCAGTCAGAGAAGAGGAAAAAGAAAATGAAGGGAAAGGGATGTGGGGGGGGTGAGGAGGGAGCCAGTGGTTTTTGCTGTCCTGGTTCTCTTGTGAGACCTCAGTCCAGTACAGAGAGAGGATGTGCTTCTTCTGGACAATCCTGGCCTTTCTCAGTCTGTAACACACCTTTGAATTTGCCAGTACACACTGTTCCCCATCACTGCCCAGTTTGTACATCTCCCTCCACCCAACTATGTTCTTATCCAGTGTATGTATGCAAAGTTCATCTGGATATCACATATACAATAATTAAATATATTGAAGACTATTCATAGAGATTCGCATATACACATTCCCTAGTATATTATGTATACACGTTCAGTATCTTCTGAATCATCCAAACCAGGAGGGGAAAGGAGGACCAATTATGTAGAATATGTTAAGAGTAGAAGTCATTGTTTGTTTCTAGAAAATATGTCAATCAATGGAGATATGCCATACAATTTACAATTTCTTTGTTTTTCCAAGATAAAAATTGCTTATGGTCATAGAAATTTTGAAAAAACAAAAAAGGAACAAAGAAAAGAGAAAAAAACATTCACAAACATAGGCTTTTGAAAAAGCCACTATCAACAAATTTGGTAAATTTGCTTAAGGTCTTTCCATATGGCTTAAATAGATCATTTTAGGGCTTATAGAATCTTAGCTTTGTTCCTTGTATTAAGGTCTTTGTAAAACTAATTTTAATGACTGAAGAGTTACGTTGACTGGACTCTAATACTTCACAAGGCTGGCACCAGTGCTTCTGCCCTCCATTCCTTGCTGCTAAGCCACATGCTTCATCATCTCCCTTGAGCCCAAAGAGTATGTTAGTCCCCGGGCTCAGGAAACGTTCCACTATGCTGCTTCTGATCCCTCAGCAGCACTTAGCACAAGACTATAAACTGTAAGCCTGTAGCCACAGAAAGTGTAAACAGAACCTTGCTCCCTTTATAAGGATCCATCCCCCTGTTTTCTGTTCTCTAGCTCAGTATTTATTTCCTTGACTCGACATCTACTGAGCATTTATTACATCCCAGGCTCTGTACTAGGCACTGGGAGAAAAGCATTATTTAATAATATCTCTGTCTGGTCCCTCATCTAGGAGGGGAGATACACTGGGCTCAGTTTTAACCCTAATAGGAGGTAGACTTTGTCAAGGAATAGTGACATTAAAATAGCAGGCATCACTTATCAGATGTTTATTGTGTTTTGTGAGTTGCAACTTTACATTGATGTTGTACTTCAGACAGATCCTAGAGGGTGGAGGCATTCATCCCCTTTCTAGGTGGCAGAGCTGAGACCCAGGTTCTCAAGAATAGCTCACAACAGAAGGCCAGGGGAGCACAGAGGCAAGAGACACCACTTAAGACTGGAGGGAACTGGATATGATTTCACAGGGTGCATGCTACTTGGACCAGCAGTCAGAGGCTTCCCAGTTGCTGGAAACATGCAGCAAGAAGGGCAAAGTATTCCAGGTACAAGAAAATTGAAACACAAAGACTCAGAGCAGAAACCTCATGAGACTTTCAGAAATGGTGACCCCACCATTTCTTCAGCTCAGTGGCTGAAGCTCAAATATAGACTTGGAGTAACTGAGAGGGAATGGCCAGGAATGTTTGAACATCACCTGTACAGTGGAGACTTTACCTAATGTTGGCTCATTTAGCTCCTCATAGCCCCATGGGGTGAGTGTTTGCTATGGTTTGGGTATGGTTTGTGTGTACCCCAAAGGCTGTGTGCTGATAGCTTGGTCCCCGGGTGGCAGCGTGGAGTGGCAGAACCTTTAAGAGGTGGGACCTAGCTAATTAGGTCATTGTAGGTGCTGCCCTCAGAAGGAATTAACGTTAGTTTTCATGGAACCCGGTTAGTTCCCTTGAGAGTGACTTATTAATAAAGAGAAAGCCTAGACCCTGAATCCCTCTGGCTTTCTGTCTTGCCACTTGACTGCCCCCTCCCTCTCATCACGATGCCACCCACCATGTGGTGATGTAGCCAAGGCAGCATTCACAAGAGGCCAAATCAATTGGGCTGCCCTACTTAAACCTTCAACCTCCATCTGGGGATGTAGCTCAGTGGTATAGCTCTTGCCTAGTTTGTGTGAGGCCCTGGGTTTGATTCTTACTATTGAAAAACTAAAAACCAAAAGTAAGCTGGTGTGGTGGTGCATACTTGTAATCCCAGTACTTGAGAGGCTGAGATAGGAGGATCATAGGTTTGAGGCCAGTTTTAGCAACTTAGTTAGATCCTCAACAATGTAGTGAAACCCTATTTCAAAATAAAGTAATAAAAAGGGCTGGGGGTGTAGCTCAGAGGTAGAATGCCTGGGTTCAATCCACAATCTCTATATATCAGTATCCAGATAGATAGATGGATGGATATATAGCCATAGATACATAAGTACACATATATCATATGTGTGTATCAATCTCTGAAACTGTAAGCTTAGTAAACCTTTTTTCTTTATGTGGTACCCAGTTGCAGATACTTTCTTACAGAACAGAATCCAAACTAATACAGTACTATTAACTTCCTTGTGCTTCAGTCTCTTCATCTATGAAGTGGCAATGATTGTGGTATCTTCCATATAATGTCTAAATGAATCATATATTAAAGTGATAACACAGTATGTGGAGTACACAGAGGGTCTACTGTGCAGGACTGGCTATGACGATTCTTCTGTGCACTTGGTGTGTCCCTCACCTGGCTCATCATCCATCATGTCTTACATCCTTTAACCATCTCTTCCCCTTCCTGTCTGCTCATAACACTCACTGCCAGGGTCAAGCACTTAGAATTTACTAATATTCTACTTTTGCTCTGTTGACTCATTCTTGGTTATATCTAATATCTAATAGCTGGGCATTTTCTCCCTTCAACTCTCTTTAGCTCTTGGAAAGCACTAGAAAGTCAATTACTTTTCTTATACTCCCAAACATACTACCATACAGCATTACATAGGTACCAGAATGAATTCCTGATTATGGATTAGCTTTTGTGTCCCAAGGTCTTTGGTGCAGAAGGGACCCAGAAGGTACAGTGCATAGGGAGGGTGGACCATCTCCTTCATCATTTCTCAAGCCAAGTCTCGAGTCTTAAGGTTCCTGCGGGTGGGCTGGTGGACAGATGGAAAGTTAGTTGAGAAGCTGGGTGTCAGGCTCACGTTGAGGGAGGACAGGGAGGTCTGAGTCAGGTCTACCAGAGGGGAGAGGCCCTTCTCAGAGGCCCAGGGAGAGAGCGGTGATGACAAAGAAAACTCCTGCCTGGAGCAGCCCTGCTGGAAGCCCATGGCCAGGACCCAAGCTGGGAGAGGCAGACACCGCTCCTGGTAGAGAGGACATGTCACCACCGCATGCGTTCTGCCAGCGAAGTCTCTGTTGGCTGCCAGCTGTGCCCAACTCGCCTCTGGCTGTGGGGATTTCCAGCCTTGGTCTGAGAGCCCAAGCTCATCATT
Source organism: Graphiurus murinus (assembly GCA_004027655.1). NCBI lineage: Eukaryota > Metazoa > Chordata > Mammalia > Rodentia > Gliridae > Graphiurus > Graphiurus murinus. Next base: position 20,397 of record PVLC010029179.1, read on the forward strand.
GCTGACTTTATTTACGT
>PVLC010029180.1:0-20406 GCA_004027655.1 Graphiurus murinus
AAAAAAAAAATGTATTTCTTGAATAATAAGCAATAGCTAAAATTTGTATAGAACTGCTAAATGTTCTGCATTTCAACCCTTGTATACTCACTCAATCTATAAAACCTTATTTGGAAAGTACTAATATTATATTAAATTTAGAGAAGGGGAAATTGAGTGTCCAGAGCAGTTAAATAATTTACCTTCAGACTCATAGCCAATAAATGACCCTCAAATAATCTGGCTCCAGAGTCCATAGTCATAACTACACTACTATTCTGCCTTTTTTTGTGTATAGGTTTTGCATAGTCATAGTGTCTTAACTTTAATTCATATCTTTTCTTGTTTAATTTATGGAGAACCTACCTTTACCTTTGTTTATTTGGCCAAGAAACTATATTCAAAAGAAAGTTTTTTTTTTAAAGTTAGTATAAATAACCTTCAAGAAAGTAAATAATGTGATTTATAATTATGCATCAACTCAAGAAAAGAAAGTCACATTGGTTTGTAAAAAATACTAAAAATTGTCGCATAGTCACTTAAAATCCTATTGTACGGTTTTATAAAGACAATTCAAATGACCATCATTCTAAATTAATAATTAAAATGAACAATATTCAATCTTGGCACTCATTTAATTATACAGTCTCAAAGAAATATAGTGTATTTCCTTATCCCATCATGCCCCACTCTGTGCCAGAGTATTTTCAAGTAAATACTTAATTTATGGTTTTATGATATATTAAAGCTTCTTTGTCATCAAGGGAAAAAAAGGAATTGTATTTTACAAATGTGTTCCACAAAGTTTGTTAATGAATAAGCTCCAACAGGTAAAAAACACAAGTAGATGGAAACAAACATACAAAAAAAAAAGCAGCAGTATTTTTCTACATATTAAAAATGAAATTGAATAGTAATAATAATTCCAATGAGGGAGGAAGATGTGGAAAACAGCTGTATGACTGCTCATGCATGAGTCTTACCTATTGATGTAAACCCGCGGTATCTAAAGTTAAATAAAATTCTAACACTCTCACTCTTTTAAAAAAAAATTGTAGCCGGCTATGATGGCGCACACTTGTAATCCCAGCATTCGGGAGGCTGAGACAGGAGGATCTGGGTTTGCGGCCAGCCTCAGCTACCTAGTGAGGCACTCCGCAACTTAGTGAGACTCGGTTTCAAAATAAAGAATAAAAAATAGGGCTGGGGGTGTAGCTTGGAGGTAGAATGCCCCTGAGTTCAATCCCCAGTACCGCAAACAAAAAAAAAATTGTTTTGAAAACATACAGTTTTGAGTCTAAGGCAAAAATAAGCCATAGCATCTTTCTTACATTTTCTAATAATATCAGACCCTTGTGAGCCAGTTTAACCATTAACAATTTGAATTCCACGTGAAAGAGAACATACAACTAAAATTTCACAAAATGAAAACCTCCATTGCACATTGACAAATAGAGACAAAAAAAAAAATTAATGGTCTATCATTGGTTGCAAATAACTTTGATCAAATCACTTGGATCAGTAATATACAAATATTGTCAAAATAGGCAGTTTGGGGGTTTTGGGGGGAGTATTTTGTTGTTGTTGTTGTTGTTTGGTTTAGTTTTGTAGTTTTTTCCTCTTCTTTTTTCTTTTTGGACAGACCTTCTCACTAGATCGTAGGCTCGTGTTCAATCTGGGGATTGTCTTTCTTTCTTAATACTATTGTTTTCCATTCTTTTCTCTTTTAGGGCTTAGTCCAAGGCTATTAGTAAGAATGAGCAATAAGATATTAGTTCACTCCTATGTGCATAAAAATCTCTGTCCCAGCTATGAGTACAGGGCCATTACTTAAAGGGATAATGATAAGCCTTTATATAACGCGGCTTAGTGGTCTCTTACTGTGTATTCTAACAGCTCTGGATATGGATTTGGTATTCATTTTCTCCATTTACAAATAAAATCATTTAACAACAAAGAGTAAATAATATACACAAAGCTTTGGGGAAATATAGCATTATTTCTAAAGAGAGGCAATGCCCTGACAATCTGATAGTTGTTGGAAGAAGAGATACAATCACTTTGATCAGTAATATACAAATTTTGTCAAAATAGGCGGTTTGGGGGTTTGGGGGGGAGTGTTTTTTGTTTGGTTTAGTTTGGGGTTTTTTTTTTCCTCTTCTTTTTTCTTTTTGGACAGCCTTCTCACTAGATCGTAGGCTCGTGTTAATTATACTGACAAAAGGATTCAACATGAGACTTTTTAGAATAAGTAGCATGGTAAAGGAAGTGAAAAAAAATCAAATGAAACTTTCAATTTGTATTACAATTTTGTGTCTTGATGGCTAGAGAACCAAATTAAAGAAGGGAAATAAGCTTTGAGGTAAGCTGGCCTTTATCCAGCTTGAGAATCTACCAGAAGATAGTTCTGGGAACTGGTATATTTAACACCCCATAAAAATACTTTCTTGCACACACAGTTATCTTCAGTGTTCATTTTTCTGAGACATTGTGTCAGATTTAACTGGAAACAAGTGTCAAATTTGAGTCTGTTAAGATTTAATGATTGTTCTGTGATGTCCTATCAAACTCTGTGAAACTTCACTGACTTTTCCTGGCCACATACTTAGTAACCTAATTTCTCAAAATAGTGAGGCCATGTAGTAAAAGTCAAAATATAGACACATTGTACATTTTCACTGTATTACAAAACTGAAGTGTATTGGAAATTGCTGTTAGATGCCCAAGCATGCCTGTAGATAAGTGTTTTGAGCTCTTTAAAGGCTGAGTAACTGGTAATATAGTTAAAAAAAAAAAAAAACTAGGCTAAGCCAGTCTTCAGTTGTTAGTTGGCTGGTTTCATGTTTGTGTCAGAGCTCTGATCTAAAAACTTGTGTCATGATTTCATTTTATGAAATGTTTATGAAGTATGTAGAAAATTACTATGTCGACTGTGAATCCAAATGATAATTTCCCCTTCCCATAGTTTGAAGGGTTTTTTTTTCCTGCACAGATGAAAACCATCTTACCTTTCCCTTAAGAATCACAGACTTAATACACACACACACACACACACACACACACACACATTATCTGGCAACTTTGAAGTACATGGTTCAAATAGAATTACTCTAATAATAGTTCTTGCAAGATTTGTGTGGGTATGTCTCATCTAACTTGGTTATTCTCCTTATATTCAAAATTATAGCCTGCAAATTGAAAATTATATATAGCTTTTGCAAGCGAGACCATAATTCTAGGCTTTCACCATTTTTTTTTTCAATCTCAATAAATCACACTCAAAGTAGGCCTGACACTAAGCTGTCTTTTTCCGTCCAGGAGAGCCCTAAGTTAGGTTCTTTGCAGACCTGGAGACTCCATGGAGAAACTGCTTACTTTCTTCCTCTTTACACTGTGAAATACACGCAGGGCTACCTGCAGGTCCAGTAGCTCATCTGCATAGTTCATTCCAAGTCAGGCTTTCATGTTTTATATATCAGTAAGGGTCAGGATAAATCCATGTTGGAAGATAGTAGGTGCTAGGCTCCAGACTGGTTGTATTTACTGTGCACATCTCAGGTATCCTACAAGCTCCTTAAATGACCTTCTAGAACAGTGGTTTGCAAACTGTGGTTCACAATGCGAAGACCCATTATACCAACATATTTTAAGTGGAATGGAGTGAGATGGAAAGGAATGGCCTGGGGCAGCACAGAGGAGATAGAATGGAAGAGGATAGACAAGACTAGATCAAGATGTGCTATATACTTTATGAGGTTTCGTAACACCTTTCTTTCAAGATTATGTAGTTCACATTATCAAATGCATTTCCCTTTGTGATTTGTGGTCAGTGAATTCAACATCAGGACTCGAGAGCCACTTTGACTCTTTGGTGGCCCTGGAATGAACATGTGTGTTTGGAAATCTAAATAAGCCAAATTGATTCTGTAAAATAGTCAACACTACTGTCACATCTTTTCTCTCTCCCTCTGTTTTTCCCTTTCATTAAAAAACAATCATGAGAAGGAGGGAGGGTGAGGGAGTGGGGCGGGAATTGGGGAAGGGTTAAATGAGAAATGTGTGCCTGTGTGCCTTTATCAGCTTGTACTTAACAAAGATATACAATTTCAGTGCACCAATTAAAAAAAAAATCAGCCAGGCCCTGTAATCCCAATACTTGGGAGGCTGAGACAGGAGGATCACAGGTTCCAGGCCAGCCTCAACAACTTAGTAAGACTTTGTTTCAAAATAAAAAATACAAAGGGCTGGGGGTTCTGCTCAGAGTTAGAATGCTCCTAGGTTCAATCCCTAGTTAAAAAAAAAATCACAAGGAAGTTTCATTGTCTATGGAAATTCATGGGCAACTTGCCTATAAGCCACAACCCTGAATTTTTTAATCTAGCCTCTGCAGCCCGGCAGCCACTCTCTCCTGCTGCAAAGCCCACCTCTCTTATCTACATACACCTTTGCTACTCTTTAAATAGAGTCTGAAAAAGCATATGAATTTAGCTCTCAGTTTTACTTTTAACTGTAACATACCCTCTTAGCCAGTTCTGCAAAAACTTGAACTAGAATTTGACTTTCATTCATTCATTCAACTGCTTTTTGAGCCCCTCCTTGATGAACAAAACTCAAATCTGTATGCTTGAGATAATGCTTTTATGGGCTCACATTTCAGTAGCAGATCAGTGAGCTATTATGTAAATTGTATTAGGGTTCTCCAAAGAAACAGAGCAAATAGGGAGACAAATATGTTAAGAGATTCACTATGAAGTATGGACTCATGTGATTATGGAGACTAAGAAGTTCCACAATCTGCCACTCAAAGTGAGGATCCAAGCAGCCTGGTGTAGTTCAAAGGACTGGGAGCCAGAAGGTGAATGGTGTAGATTCCAGTCCAAGGCTAAAGGCCTGAGAACCAGGAATGCTGAAGGCAGAAAATCCATGCCCAGCTCCTAGTCAGACAGAGGGAAAGTGAAGGTTTAACATTCTCTACTTTCTTGTTCTCTTTGGAACCTCAAGCGTTGGATAATACCCACTCACATTGGGGAGGGCATCTGTTGTACTCAGTCCTCAAACTCCAGTGCTGATCTCTTCTGGAAACACCCTCCTTGATACACCTAGAAATAGTTTAATCAGATATCTTGGCATCCCCATAGCCCAGTTAAATTGACATATAAAATTAACCATCCTATAAAGTATATAATAAGTTAACTGTTTAAAAGTACGAAGAAGAAAATGAATCAGGAAAAAGGGAAAGGGAAAGGAACTGAAGATATGCTGAAAAGCCTATTTATTCATTTATTTATTTTAATTAATTAATTTATTTATTTTTGGTAGTACTAGGTATTGAACCCAGTAGCATTCTACTTCTGAGCTATAACCCCTGTCCTATTTTATTTTATTTTGAAACAAGTTCTCACTAAATTGCGGAGGGCCTTGCCAAGTTTCTGAGGCTGGCCTTGAACTTGTGATCCTCTTGTCTTGCCCTTTAAGTACTGGGATGACAGGCATGCACCATCATGCATGCTGAGCGGTCCATTTTAAATATGTTGTCAGTGAAGTGACAGCTTGAATGTGATAGAACTCCTCTAACATGTCTGCGAATGTGTTGGAGAAGTACTAAAGAGAAGAGGAAATTCTAAAATTGGAACCAAGTTTAGGACTAGTGAGCAAAGGTTAGGAAGACAAGCTACAGAAATGAGGTGGAGGGTGTTTCTTAGAACAATTTTTACACCTGATCCATAAACTTTGTTGGTACGTGTTCCACCCACAATGTTCTAATGCTCATTTGGAAGTTCCATGACATACATGTGTGCTTTGTCATCTTTGTGGATCCCTCTCAGTTTATTTGCAGAAACCACTGGTGGGAGACTAGGCATTGTAGAATTAGTTTTAGCCCTTGTTAAAAAAGCTCCAGAACACAATCAAGTTGTCTCACCAAGAAATGAGTCAGATCACTGAAACTTTCTTGCCTCAAAGCGTCTATTATTTCCAGAATAAAACCCCATGTTTTAGCAATAAGGCCTTTGGATACCTTTTTTGCAATTTGCCTTTTGTCTTTCTAATTTTAAGATAACACATGCCCGTTGTTGGAAATAGACCCGTAAATATCTTAAATCCTCTTCATTTCACAGTTGTGTTCCTTGTTTTATTTTGATGAGTTTGTTTTAGTAGCACATCCCCAAATTGTTAGAATCAGAAGGTCAGTGAGGTAAAATTAAAACAAGTATTTTAGAAGATTGTAAACATAGAATAAATTTCAGCCTCATGTAAATGGGATGTGATTTCCATAATAAAGCCATTATTGTTGCCACTGTTGCAGAGCTTAAAGGCTGCAATTACCAAGAAAACAGATGATACAGCATGACACTTCCTTTAAAAATGGCACTTAAATTCATGGAAATCATATTTCCAACTGAAAAATAAAGAGATGTGATGTGTTCTCAATGGAATCTACCAATACCATAGGTAGACTTTCTTAGTGATAATAGTACAAGCTGGCATATTCACTTCCTGGTTGTTTCTCTCTCTCTCTCTCTCTCTCTCTCTCTCTCTCTCTCTCTCTCTCCTTTCTACAAGTAATTTCTTCCACTAAAATCTTTTCAAACTACTTTGTTTTTTACATTAGTGACTCCTTGTTAATTTAAGTACATTGATTACTTGGCTTTTTCCTCTCTATAGAACATCTTGACACAAGCCTGACTTCTTAGTATATAGTCTTTTTGCCTTTTTCTTAATTGTAGTAAACTATATATAACATAAAATTTAACATTTAACTATTTTGAGTGTACAGTTCAGTATCAGTAAGTACATCCCTAATGTGCTACAGCCATCACCACTATCAGAATTTCCTGTACTTTTTCATCATCCCAAAAAGAAACTCTGTATCCATTGAGTAATACTTGCTATTCTTCCCTCACCCAGTTCCTGGTAACCTCTGTTCTATTTTCTGTCTCTGTGAATTTGCTTATTCTATGATCCTTGTATTAGTTTTCCTTTTGTGTCTGCTATACTTCATTTAACAAAACATTTTCAAGATTCATACATGTTGTAGCCTGTGTCAGAATTTCATTCCTTTTTTGGCCTGATTGTCTTACTCTGCTTGGTCTACTGTAATAAAATACCACAGACTAGCTAGCTAACAAACAACAAAAACAGTTTATTTCTTATGGTTCTGGAGGTGGAGAAGTCCAAGATCAAGGTGCCGACAGTTTAATGTTTGGTGAGGGCCCCGCTTTCTAGCTCACAACTATCTGCCTTCTTGCTGTGTCTCCACATGGTGGATGGGGTGTGACAGTCCCAGGTGCCTCTAGGAGGGCTCTACCATTGTACTGAGTAAAATTATATTGTATGTAAATGCCCTCATTTCTTTATCCACTCTCTGTTGATGGACATGTGGGCTGTTTCACTTGTGGCTGTGGTGAGAAATGCTGCCATGAGTATGGGTGTACATACACGTATCTGATTCAGTCCCTACTTTCCGTTATTTTGTGTATATGTGCACATAAGCACAGGAGTGGGGTTGTCGGATCATATGGTAGTTCTATGTTTACTTTTCAGGGCTCCACTAAACTGTTTTCCACAGCAGATACACCATTTTACATCCCCATCAGTAATGCACAAAGGCTCCAATTTCTTCCTATCCTCAACAACATTTATTAAGTTTTAGTTTCTTGATACTAGCCATCCTAAGGAGTATGAAGTAGTGTCTCATGGTGGGTTCAACTTTTATTTTCCTAATAACTAGTGATATTGAGCATCTCTTCATGTGCTTATTGGACATTTGTATATTTTCTTTAGAGAAATGTCTGTCCAACTCCTTTTGAATTGGGTTTTAGGAGGTTTTGTTGTGAAGTTATAGAAGTTCTTTATATATTCTAGATAACATAGTCTTTTATATAGATACCCTTATTCCTTAGGCTCAATACCACGTTTTAAGTGCTTCTTTTTAATGAGAACATTGAAAAAAATTCTATTTTATGTTAACTAACTCATCCCTAAATATAATTTGTATCTAAAATTGCCAATTATAAGTGCCTTCCTCAGTAAACATTAAGTTATAGGCAGCAGAGAAGTTGTTCACTGAATGTGAGACAGCTTGGGAAGTAGGAAACTAAAGCGATCACCATTAAATGGAGCATTGATTTTCAATTTGCCAAATGGAATTTATAGAAGCTATTTAAAAACATGCCTTCCCCCAACTTTCATCGCTGTCACCCACTTCCAAAGCCCCTTCTCCCTTTAGGCCCCAAAGAGTGTAAAAGGTGCCTCCTCAGAGGTAGATTAATAATAAAGCTTATAAAGCTTGTTTAGGAACCTATCACCTGCATGGACCCCTTCCAAGATCCTGTACCTAATTATGGTTTTGCATCTAAAGAAGCTGCCTAAGCTGTATAAGCTTCAAGTCCACGAAATCCAGATGTGCCTCTGGATAATGCTTCTTCTATCTGAAAGCACATCTTCACTGTTGCACTGCTGGGAAGCCAGCATGAGGTCTCTGGATAAGGGCACTGATGTGTTTATGATGGGCTTTCTTCCTGGCAGAGGTTCTGAGTGTCAAGCTATCACCCTTTTCTGCAGTGTTCCAGAAAAACATGGGCCAAAAGTATTTCTAGTAAGCCCTGATCTCTCTGTCAGCTTCTTTACTGTTCTGCCAGCACATGACACTTGCTTTTCTCTAGTCACCAAAAAGAACATGCAGGCCAAATTTGGGGAACTTGGCCCCCAGCTGTCCATACAAAATGGGCATGTCCTTTTGTACTTTGCACAGAGCCATAAATAGAATCTTGTACTTACACTGTGGAAGCAAAGAGAGAAGTAGTCAAAGTTGATACCTACTATATCCAAAAAATTTGTGAGCATAGCTTAGGCAGTTTCCTAATCTATCAGAAGTAAAAATAAGCCTTCTGGCCCTTTATTAAAGTACCTTATACATTAAAAAAATGAATTTTGAAAAATTAAAATCTTAACATTTTATCTTCTGTCCTGCTGCAAGATACTAATGACAATGGAAATATTCATCTACATAAACCTGTTCTTATTTTATTTTCTCCATGTAGTTATTAAAATAACTCAAGATAATTTATATACTTTTTGATGAAGTGTTTATCTAAGCAAGATATTAGCACAATCCCCTGCTAAAGCCTTCTTTCTTCGCTATAAGAAGTTCAGATTCCTTCTTACTCTTTCTCTTCTCCTCTCTCTCCCTTGTTCTTTTGCTTCCCTTCCCTTCCCTTCCCAAACAATTCCATCCTAAATCCATTTGTTGAAGCAGACCAAGGTCTGTATCTACAAGGTATCCAAACATGGGTGTCAGTGTCCAATCACTATGAGGAGGGCTTCCACCTGAGGGGTGAGGTGCAGCTCCACATGAAGTGACAGAACCCCAGTGCATCTGGGAGGCTATGTGTGCAAGGGAGAGAAATTACAGCATTGGGAGAAAAGTTACAAATATATAAATACACTAAGAATAATGAGAGAAAGACTGCTTACTAACAGAGAAGCTAATAAGGGGAGAAAATGAGAGTTAACATGGTGGTGTTAGGCTGGAATTGGAAGTATTGGCGTAAACTAATGATTTTCATTATTGGGAAGTAGATACAGAAATATACCATATACCCCTGTCTGTGGTTTCAGTTATCCACAGTCAACCTTGGTCTGAAAAGAATAAATGGAAAATTCTAGAAATGTACAATTTGTAAGTTTTAAATCACACACCATTTTGCATAATGTGATTAAATCTTATGCCATCATGTTCTGTCCAGACCAAGGCATGAATCATCTGTTTTTCCAGTGTATCCACACTGTATACACTACCTACCTCTTAGTCACTTAGTAGCCATCTTGGTTATCCTATGAACTGTTGCAGAATTGCATTGCTTGTATTTGAGTAACACATGGTAATGGCTTAAAAGCACAAGAGTGATGTTGGCAATTTGGATATGCAAAAGAGAAGCTATAACATGCTCCCTTTAAGTGAAAAGGTGAAAGTTCTCAACTTTATTATAGGTATGTATATATAGGAAAAAATGTAGTATATATAAGGATCAGCACTCTTCATAGGGTCTTAGAATGTATCCTCCAAGGGTAAGGGGGAACTGCTATAAATGTAAATGTAAATGTGTGTGTACGTGCATGCATGCATGCGTACATATATTTTCTAGCTCTGATTACTGAGATAGCTTAAGAGAAGCGAAATCAATTACTATACCTACCCCCAGATCACAGTTCCTAAATGTCCTTTTTCTCTAAAAGAAACCAGTACTGGAGCAGGAAAAGTCTGAAAGAACTTGGACTAAAAAGGCAAGCAAATGCTAATTGAATAATGACATTACAAAAGGCACAGAAACCATCTTGAAAGAGCTCCCACTAGGGACAATTTAAGTATCAAAATAAATAATAGAAATCATAGCAACAACCAAAATATAATAAATTAATCAATAATACTAATGGATAATAACTCACTAAATAGAAGTCTATGATCCCGTACTATAAAAATAAATAAAATATCTGCTAAATAAAAAGATAGCTGCACCATAAAATAGGAGTCTATGAGCATGTATTATAAAAATAAATAAAAGCCGGTCATGGACATATGCTTATAATCTCAGTACTTGGGAGGCTGACACAGGAGAATCGAAGTTTCTCCGTCAGCCTCAGTTACTCAGTGAGGCCCTTTGCAATTTAGTGAGTCCTTGCTTCAAAATAAAAAATTAAATAGGGCAGGGGTATATCTCAGAGGTAGAATACCCCTGGATTCAATCCCTGCCACCCCAAAAATTAAATAAATGAATAAATAAATAAATATAAAATATTTGCTAAAGAAAAGATAGTTACACAGTTTCCAAGTAGTACCACACAAGATACTTACTAATTTTAAAGATCCCTTTTTTAAAAGGGCTAACATTACATTGGAGAATCTGCCACTGACTTAATCAAGTGACTAAAATGAGCATCTTCACCAGTAGGACAAATTAAATTCTGTGCCTTTCAATAGGATACTATCAAGAAGAACCTAGCATTGCCTGTGTGGTTTTTGCTAGTCTATAGTCTAAATCTGATCATGCAAAAATATTTTAAAAAATTCAAATGGCACTCTATAAGGAAAACCAGCTGATGTTCATCAAAGGCATCAGGGTCAAGAAAGTTAAGGACACACAGAACCATTTGAGATTAAAGGGGACTACAGAGACTTGTCAACTATGGGACACTGGACCTTTCTGTGCAAAGGAAGTTATCGGAGTAATTGAATGGCACTCGAGGGTGGTAGTGATGTTTCAATGTTAATTTCCTGCCTTGATGACATGGTGTCTATACAGGAAAATGTCCTTGAGAAAAATACACATCAAAGTATTCGGAGGGTGATGGAGGATCAGGTTGTCAACTTCAAAAGGATTTAAAAAAAAAAAAAAAACCCTTTTGTTGTACTGTGCTCACAATTCTTCTGTAAGTTTGAGATTGTTTAAAAACAACATAAAATTTAAAAATTGGCGAAATTGTATTTAACTGTTCAGATTTTCATAGCGCAGGAGGCTTTTTGGGTGTTAATTCATGATGGTGGGGAGACAGGGCTGTAAGGTCTGTCATGAGAATTATCTAGTGGTGTGGTCCATCCTGATATCTTCCCACAGCTTGAAAATGTGTTAATTTGTGGCCACTAAGACCATTCACTTTCTAAATCTTAAAATCTTATAAAATGTGTCATTCAGATATTAAAATATCTTCTGTAAAGTTATTCTAAAATCCAAATATCAGAGAAAATTCAGAATAGATATGTTAATAATCCCAGTACTTGGGAGGCTGAGATAGGACCATCCAGGTTCGCAGCCAGCCTCAGCTACTTAGTGACTTAGGGTCTACTAAGGGTAGACTTAGGGTCTACTTAGCTACTTAGGGTCTCACTAAGTTGCGGAGTGCCTCGCTAGGTAGCTGAGGCTGGCCGCGAACCCAGATCCTCCTGTCTCAGCTTCCCAAATTGCTGGGATTACAAGTGTGCGCCACCACGCCCATCTTGTTCATGTCTTCTTAGTCAAACACACACACACACACACACACACACACACACACACACACACACACACACATGCAAATTATATAATTTCCAATTTAAAAATGCCTGCTTGGGATATGCTAATTTGGGAGCACCCTGGTGCCCAACTTTTCTTGCTGAACACTCAAGATTTACACTCTGGAGTCATCCGTGGCACTTCCTAAGCAGTCCAGCAGGTGGTAGTCTAGGAGAAGAACAGTTCTCTTCCTTCCTCATCCCCAGGGCCTAACCGCAGACCCTTTGAAAAGCAGAAAGAATATAGACTCAGCAATGTGCTTTCCCTTTCTGGCATTAAGAATAGGATTTCCAAGGCTGTTCTCTCAGAATGAGTACCCAGGCATAGTACATCCATCACAAGAAAGGAGCCCAAAATAATTTTGTGTATATGTGGACTCTGCAGTGTTCTGAAGCTCAATTTTTTTTTTCTTTTCTTATGATTTCTAGAAATCCCACTGATTTTATATCTCTTCGCCCTGATTTCTATGACCTGGCTCTGGGGAGGACTGCACATGGCTTACAGACACTTCTGGATGCTGATTCTCTTTGTCATTTTCAACAGTCTGCAGGTAAGCCTTGTAGGTTGGTTACTGATGACAACACTCATTTAATGAATACAAGACATAGCTTGTCAATATTACTCACATGTCCACGTCTAGGTGAACTTGTGCACACGCTAACGTCACACAGAGCCACAGAACAAAATGGAATAGGGGTAAACCTTTAAGGTTTGAAATGTGGCTGGGATTCTAACTTGCTTACTATACACATGGGGAAGATATAAGAGATTTCCTCTCCTTCATTTGACAAGTTCTAAGTAACTACAAAAACATGCTGGTTTTCAGTAGGATTGATGTTTACAAACTCTGTGGATAGCAACCCTGTAGGACCTATACACATATTTGGGCTGTGGCTGTGTCTAGAAATAGATCAGGTAAGAAGTGAAAACAGCCATGTTCAAACAGTCTCCCCTTAATGCTTAGTATATGAGTATATTTTGGTTAAAAAAATGAATTAGCCAAGCATAGTGTTAATCCCTGTAATCCTCCTACTTGGTAGGCTGAGACAGGAGGATTGAAGGTTCACGGCCAGCCTCAGCAACTTATCAAGACCCTGTTTCAAAATAAAAAGGACTGGGGACATGCTCACAGGTAGAATCCCCACACACATTACCCAGGGTTCAATCCTTAGTACCATGCTCACACACACAAAATGAATTGACATCCTCCAAGTCCAGCAATTTCCAGCTTTAATTAGTTTTGTGAACATACTTGGACAGCATAATTAGAAATTATATAACTCTAGCAAAAAATTAAAACTGGCTGTTTTAGTTAAATGGAAAAATGTTGGATCCCCAAATTAACAAATGAAGTAAATGAACACATTCTCCTTATTTTCCAAAGTGAAAAGGTCTGTCCTAGACCAAAATAATTTCTTAAATTTACCAAAAGTACCTGTATATAGTCTTTATCTGGACCACTTTTTTAGAAGGTGCATGCATGTATGTATACATACACACATGCATTTAGGATTCTATCATAAAACTGAAATACAACTCAAAGCAATTTTAGTTTTGCTCTTTACAGTACAAATTCTTTAGTCATGAACAAAATCTTACGTGACATTGCATAATATCAATTTAGAAAGGGGAAAAATACAAAAATAACTTCAAGGTTCGGAATAGGTTGATAAAAATTGATATATGGGCATATATCATCTGCCAGGCAGTGTGCATGTGCCTGCTCTTCTAGGGTATGACTATCCAAGGAAGAAAACAATTTGTTGTAAGAATATACTATGGCCGGTGACATGCAGGCAGCCTTATGAGAGCTGAGTAAGGGCTTGCTTCCTCCTCTCTGTGCTGCATGTGAGTGGAGCCCAGAGGTGAACCATCAGGTCAGAGGCCCTGCTTCCATCACCTTTGGATCCCCAGGGCCTAGTGGAACTAAAATCAAGGTCCAAATTGACAGCCTGCACATGTATTTTCTTTGGCAGACACACAATGGTACACAGGAGTATTTTCGATTTTTAAATGTTTGCTGCAAGTGTTGAAAATTGAGAAGTGTCACATTGAAAACCTGAATTTCTGGCTTTTCTTAAAGACAAATCTTGTATGGCAGCAATTTTCAAGTTCTGAGCAACTGTCACTCTCTTAGATGGACTATGTGACCTCAAGTTATACGTCATATATTTAATTCATCTCTCCGACCCCTGAGTTTGTAACACTTCTAATGTTTATTAAATAAATGAGGCCTATGCAACTAGAGATGCATATTTCAGACTGAGAAAACTGTGTTGGCCAAGACTGCAAGAGGGAAAATGATCAGTCTTGCCTGGAGTAAGCAGAAGGTTTGGAGAGAGGAAGAAAGGTTTTGCAATTAGAAAAGAGGAGACAGAGGGGAACTTGCCTTAAATGCCAACTCACCATGCTCAAGGATCTTAAACTCCAGCCTCTAACGAGTAGCAAGCCATCCAAGTTGTGGTTTTTGTTTGGTTTATCCTGATTTTTTTTACCCCCCCCCCCATTTTGCATGGGAGGGACATATTCGTACCTACCCTGGAAAACTGGAAATATTTAGGAGGTTATTGGAAAGAAGAGCAGGTATAGGCAGGTAAACTCTTGTCATCTGGACTATAGGTATTCTGGCAAGGTGCCTGGAGTAAAGAGTAAATAACCGATTTCAGAGTTGCTCTAGAGATAAATATTGATGAAATTTGGTTAGCCAATTAAATGGAAGAATGTAGAGTGTAAGAGAGGAACATCTCTTGGAAATTCCTGGTGTGGGTGAATGGCTGGACACAGATAGCCCAGCCAGGGAATGCACCTCATAAGGGGTGAGGCTTCGGAGACATTGGTAAACACACTCGTGTTTTCTTAAGGAGGTATTGGGAGAAGGCCAGTGAAAGAGACTGTTAATAAGTGATCAGAGACATCCACAAGAGCCTGGATAAGGGTTTGGAATTGCCAGTAGAAAAGAGAACCTCAGCCGGGCGTGGTGGTGCACACTTGTAATCCCAGCATTTGGGAGGCTGAGACCAGAGGATCTGGGTTCACAGCCAGCCTCAGCTACCTAGTGAGGCCCTCCGCAATTTAGTGAGACCCTGTTTCAAAATAAAGAATAAAAAATAGGGCTGGGGGTATATCTCGGAGGTAATATGCCCCTGAGTTCAATCCCCAGTACCACACAAAAAAAAAAAAGAAAGAAAAGAAAAGAGCACCTCAAAAACAAGCAATAAAGAAAAAAGAAAGAAAAGAAAAGAGAACCTCAAAAACAAGCAATAAGTACTCTGTCAAGTGTAGCAGAGAAGGATGGTAATTCTCAGGCAATGTATTCTAATGCAGCCATTTCCAAACGGTGGTGTGCATAAGAATTTGAGAACTGAGGAGGAAGGCTTGTTAGAGCGTATATCATTAGGCCTTAAATCAGAGTTTCTGATATATTAGTCTGGGTAGACTGAAATTTTGCATTGCTAACAAGTTTCCAAGCAATGCTGATTCAGCTAGCTTGGGAGCCCCAATTGGAGCAAAAAGGAATTTGCAGAAGATGCAGAGATGGAAAGTAATAGCTCAGGAAGGGAGGTTGGTTGCTTCAAAAGAGACCTGGTTTTGCTTTCTTTCCTTGTGAAAGAACAAAAAGGAGCTGGTTACTGTAGGACACACCCGTTGTCCTAGCAAGATGTTGGCTGAGGCAGGAAGAGCAGGAGAGGTGGAGCGCTGCTCTGAGGGGGAGTAGAAATGTTTCCTTATCTGAGGTGGAAAGGAGAGGCCAGTGCACTTGAAAATTGCTCTAGAGTTGAGATTTGGGATTTGTACCTAATGCCTTCTTTCCTCTTATGGCCAGCAGCAAGGTTATTTGTGGAGAGGAATGGATTGAAAGCTGGAGGTAAGAATAATAAAAGATGCCAGGTGCAGGGGCACACAGCTGTGATCCCAATGCTTAGGAAGCTGAGACAGGAGGATCGCAGGTCCAAGGCCAGCAGCACGGGAATATTAGCGAGAACCTGTTTCATAATGAAAAATAAAAAGGAATGGACGTATAGCTCATTGGTAGAAACCCTCATGGGTTCAGTCCCCAATACCACAAAAATAAATAAATAAATAAATAAATAAATAAATAAATAAATAAATAAATGAATAAATAAATAAGAAAGATCCTACTTCTTTTTCTGTGTGTGTGTGTGTGTGTGTGTTACTGGAGATTGAACTCAGGGTCTTTCTGTCTCTGAGCTACACTCTCAGCCCTATTTTTTTTTTTAAACAGGGTATCACTAAGTTGCTGAGGCTGGCTGCAAACATTGCAATCTCAGAATACTGGGGTTACAGGAGTGTGCCACCACACGGGGACCACAAGATCCTATTTCTAAATAAAATAATAATAATAATAATAATAATAATAATAATAATAATAATAAGGCTGGCAGTGTAGCCCAGAGATAGAATGCCTCTAGGTTCAATCTATAGTACCATACACAAGAAAGAAAGGAAGGGAGGAAGGGAGGGTGGGAGGGGAGGAGAGGGGAAAAGAGGGTAAGTAAGGAGCAGTTTCTAAGCAGAAAATATACTCTGTTGGAAGATGGTCAAGAAATAATTGCTTAGAGAGAAATCAGTTGGATTCGATGGAGCGTAGGTAACTTAAATTTGTACTTGAGTCACTCATCAGTAATTAAACAAATGCAAACCTTAAGGTCATAATGGTATCCTGTGTAACCTATCAAACTGCATGCACAGGGAAAAGTTGTGAAGCTCTTACAAACGTTTGTATATAGGAGGACTGTTGAGCATTATACTATATTTTATTGAAAGATATAAAAATTATGATCTCTTTCGCTGAGGAACTTATTACAAGCTAAGTGAAAACTAAAAATATTTCAAACTCATTTTAATGAGCTTACTTCAATCTATGTGACATTACTGAAGCAATGACTATTTGTATCACTATTACTTGGTACCTGACACACTGACACATTCCTGGTCCCAATCAATAGTAAAGCCTATTAAGAGACACTTAGAAAACATTTCTCTAGAGCTAATTGGGGTTCATTAAATTTACAAATTGCTTCAGGTCTTCAATTTAGGAGTTTCCACGGAATATGGATATATAGAGCAGTAAGACCTTCCAAGTATGTTCCACGAAGACTTTATGGTTTGGTCTGTTTTTGCTTTTTGTATTGGCTTTTGTATTTCTTTACTAGTTTTTATTATTGCCTATGACCACAAAATTATACTATGGTTCCAATGCTAGCCTACTATATTTTGCTCAGAAATTACTGTCTTATTTTATCCAGACTATTATGAGATCATAGGTCTTCTAAGATTGGTAGATGAAAGGCATATTTCTATAATATTATGATTATTTTACGTTTACTATTTGATGAATTTTAGAAAAGGATATCTTGATCATATGAAATATCATCAGGAATTTATTAATCATTTCCTGAAAGACCAAGGTTAAGCTACCATACTTCTCATAAATTTGAACACTTAAGAAAATGTACATGAAGTATTTTTATAAAGCATGATGAATACAAATACAAAATTCTAAATATGTCTACATTATTTTTATTGCTTAATAGTATTCCTTGAACTGTAAGAAAAAAAACCAAAGAACTAACTCCCACTTAAGATCTTACTGGTCTACTCTCATTATTTATATCTTGTTGACTATTTTAAAATATTTTTTTAAACAATTGGATGTCAGAGGTACACAGAACACAGAGAGAATGAAGGTGGAAATCATCCTGTAAGCTGATTCTCTGGGAATTTTTTCCTAATCTCAGTAGCTTACCAGATACCATGTCAGCATGATGTCATGATAATTATTTTTGCTACTTCCCCATGATGCCCTTGGTGTGAGGTGAGCAAATCCTGATGTTCCTTATACTTGTTTCATGCCAAAATAAAGACTCTGAAGCTTCAAGAAAGAAAAAAACCATTTCACACTTACTTGGCTAGCAAGCCCAAATTCCAAAGGCTACTGGCTTCTTTCATTTTGCCAAATGTACTTTCTGCACACTGAGCATGGTGAACACTACCAGACCTAACTTCTACTTGCTCTCTAGCCTCAGCAGAGAAAGAGCTTATTCCTCATCAAGAAAATCCTGTGAAGGACCGAATTACCCCACCTTGGGTGCCATCCCACCCAGGAACCACTCACATGGTATCAGGTACTCTGGCCAAGCTTGGGTCATGAGCAGATTCCAATAGTGGAGAGAGTCCAAGTTGATCTCATAAAAAAAAATTTCCCTCAGAAGAAAGGATTGATTCTTTTACTAACACTAGTGGTTAGGCCAAAGTAGTAAAAGTCTACTGTGCATACTTCCTCAATCTTTTTATAATTTGATTAAAGTTTTGACAAGGCC
The DNA here is from genome assembly GCA_004027655.1 of Graphiurus murinus. Classification (NCBI taxonomy): domain Eukaryota; kingdom Metazoa; phylum Chordata; class Mammalia; order Rodentia; family Gliridae; genus Graphiurus; species Graphiurus murinus. The sequence continues at coordinate 18,368 of PVLC010029180.1, forward strand.
AAGAACAGCTATTGTCAACTGCTAGGAAACTTCATCAGTGTGACAGCAGTTTGACTATACTTGTGATCTACCATAGAACTAGTGTCTCTATACTGTCCACAAGAAATTCATAAATAGACTGTGTTTTTTCAATTCTTTATTTCATGAATCCAGTCACCTCTATTTTCTAAAAAAAAAAAAAATGAATTTGTCAATTCTAAGTGACTTCATGTTAATATTTATAGATCCTAAATTCTTAAATTGTTAAAGCCAAGGTATATCTAAATTTATATAACAATGAGTGGGAACAATATCACCAGGCTGATTCTCAGCTAGTCAGCACTGGTAACCTATTAGTTAGTTGTAAAATGACTGAAACACCTACTATCCAAATGCCCTGCATGTCTTCCAGGCTTCCAGCCATTTAAGTTAGAAGCACCTCCAGACTGCCAGCAGCTGAAAGGCTAACACTTGGCCAGTCAGGGAAGCTTTGGGAAGCCTCTGGGAAGCTTTTCCTGCACCTGAACTGCAGCCATTCTGATTGGGCAATGCCTGGTCATTATTAAACATTTTGGATCTCATTCCTAGCTATACTTTTGTTCTAAAGCATTACTCTGTGTTCAACCTGAGCCAGTCATATTCAGACTGACATAGAGCATCTATTTCAGGTTTTCTTACAGGGATGTCTAACTGACTGACGTCTTCATTGACTGTAAGGAATCCCATATAAGGTAATGAGGGTAGCCAGCAGTAACAGGCACGAGCCACTTGGAAATGCTAGAAAATACATTTTGGAGAAAGTTCATATACACAGAAGTAGGTTTCCAAATGCTGAAATGTGTTCTTCTTGGAATGCATAAGCTGGCAAGGGAGCAGACCTTTACAGACGACTGGGATATGACACTTCTCAGTATGTCAGGGATGAAACTTCTTCAGCATCTCCAGAGTCCTGTTTGAACGTCTCTGTAACTGACTTATACATGTTCCTCATATAAGCATCTGGTCTCGAGATGCTCCCTGGCAGTTTTTGAATTGTTCCCCATTTCAGAGAGTGGAGTTACAACATGGAATGTGTAGCTAAAAATAGATGGCTCATAATCAGGTTTAAAGATTAGTTGATTAAAAACTTTCATCTTCTTTGCCTCCTGTTTTAAACTACTAAATGGATGGGAAATATGTGGCTCAAAGGTAAGAACAGTTTCTTCTATTTTTTTTTTTTTAAATTGTTTTTTGGTGACCACTTGAGTCCCTTGCGTGCTTAAAACATTCTTCTTATATAGAAAAATTATGTTTACTGTTTCTCACCACCAGCCCCTTCTCCTATTTTTACCTTTCTATTCTCTTTCCTCTTTTCTATTTTCCCTTTCTTCCTTCTTCTCTCCCTTCTTACCTTGATTTCTGTGTATCTCTTATTAGTATATGTTGAATTTTAGTTTTAAAATTAAAGCCATCTTTTAGGAAGAGATTTGCCTAGATGAAAATAGCCTCTAAGGTATCAGAAACAAAATATTTGTCTTTGCTTATCAAAAAGTATAGGTTCTATCTCAAAGGTATAGATTGTATCTCAATGGAATATAGTATAGAAGCAAGCCAATAATCCCTCTTTAATTTTCTTCTGCAAGAATTCCCACTTAGTATCCAGAGGAGTAGAGCGCAGGTGTCCGCTTAGCTATAGTACATATTTAGTCTTGGCTGCTTTGTTTTGAGGATAAACAGCTCTTGGGAAATACACATTGTTAAATAATCAGTTACAGAGGACTAATTGTTTCAAGGCACTCCCTTTGCAAGTGCTTTCCAACAGCCAACTGTCATAAGAAATGTCACTTTGTTTCCATTGGAGACCAGCTCGTGAGCTATTCATGAGGAGTGGAAAAAGCAGTCTTCCCAGAAAACCCTGGAGTAAACATGTAGAAGCCAGAGGAGGTTGGGATTCTATCCTTAATTTGTCCTGGAGCTATGTCAAGTTCAGTGAGAACAAAATCACTACATAACGTTTTGTGGAGTGAGATTTAGAGAGTCTAGTGAATGGTTCGTGTGCTCTCCTGAACATCCCTGAATGG
>PVLC010029181.1:0-20550 GCA_004027655.1 Graphiurus murinus
GTCTAGATCACCACTTCATAGATAAGGAAACTGAGGCTCAGGGAAGGCAGACAAGTTACCCAAGGCCTCTGGGCTGGAGAGTGGCAAGCCAGGCCTCACACCCAGGTCCATGTGACTGCAGAGCCTCCTCCACACCTAGGAACGGCGAGTCCAGGTCAGCCCGAGGCCCCACTCACCTGATGCAATCCCCGGCCTCCACCCCCGCCCAACAGGTCCAGACAGAGGCTGGAACGTGAGCAAGGCCAGGAGGCCCTACCCAGGAGCGGGCTGGGGCAGGCTAGGATGCCACAGTCTTGGTGACTGTGCCAGGCCCAGGGCGGGTGGGAGGCCAGCAGCTAGGAGCCGAGGACGAGGGTTCTCCCTGACTCTGCCCCAGGCTCCATCCTGGGAAGCCAGGAACAGGACTCCCGGCCCTGCAGAAGGGGGCTACTGGGGAACCCTACCTTCCACCACCTTTGCTAGCGCAGCACTAGGACAAGTCCCCTCTCCCAGGTTGGGAGAAGAGGTGTCCATCCTCATCCGCTCCATCTCTGGAGGAGGAACAGGGCCTCAGAAACCCAGGAGGCCTGAGTGCCCCCAGTGGGGCAGGAGTGAGTCAGCCCCTCGGTGGTGGAGCCTGGTATCCCACACCAGGCTGTGCACCAGCACAAGCTTTGAGCATGGCCACAGCTGCAAGGTCCGCAGCTCAGCAGCACAGCCAGCCCTGCCCTTAGGGAGCTCCTACTCAAAAGCAGAGTTCCCCAACTCTACTCAGTGTTCAGGTCCCCGGGAAGTCTCATAGAAATATAGAAACACAAGCCTGGTGTAGTGGTGCATGCCTGTAACCCCAGTTGTAGGGGTTATAACTGGGGAGGCTGAGGCAAGAGGGTCTCAGGTTCAAAGCCAGCCTCAGCAACTTAGTGAGACCCTGTTTCAAAATAAAGAATATAAAACAGGGCTGGGGGTATAGCTCGGAGGTAGAATGCCCCTGAGTTCAATCCCCAGTACCGAAAAAAAAAAAAAAAAAAGACAAAACAGAGGGAGCAGAGGGAGGGAGGAAAGGAGGGAGGGAAATGCAGACTCTGATTTCTGATTCCAAAGGCCTGGGGTGGAGCTGAGATCCTGTGCACATGTCCAGCCCAGGTGACGTGGTGCACTGAGGCCATAAATTATAGTGGGGAGCTCAAGCTCATCAGAATCACCTGGGGAACTAAAGCAAACAAACAAACCAACCTGAGGCCTGGGCCCACCCCACACATCTGATCTAATTGGCATGGGGTGCAGACCCAACGGTGGGACTTTTAAAAGGTGGCCGGGTGATTCTAGGGTGTGACAGAGCCTGAGACTCTGGGCCTATGTTGTGGGTACAGAGAAGCAGCCTTCACAGCCCTAAAGGTCATGTGCGACCAAACACATAAGTGCCAGAGCCCGCGCTATGCTGCCCACATCAGTCTCATTTCACCTTTCTGTGACACCAAGAGGCTGGGCATAGCCGCCCCATTCTACAGGTGCAGACCCAAGCTCGAAGTGGTAAAGTCATTTGGCCAAGCTCTCAGACTGTAAGTGGCAGAGCTGTATTTCAACCCCAGATCTGCCTCTCCAAGGCCTCTCTCCACCCAAAGGATGACACCACAGAGAGGGTGACTTTGGAAGGTGGAGCTGGGTGCTAGTCCTGATCCCAAGGACCTTCTCTCTGGGCCTGTTTTCTCATCCGTATAAAAGAGGGGGGACCCCATGGTCCTGAGGTCCCTTCCAGCATTTCCATCCTGAGTCCAGGCTCCTGAATTTCTCCAATGCTCTGCTTCTCTCCCCAAAGATATAAAGTATATCGAAGTGACTTCCGCCGGCTCGAGGTGCCACAGTGGCCCCCAATGCTGCTCCAACCCATCTGTCACCCCACCTTTCGGCTCCCCACGCAGCGGCGGCCTCCTCCTCTCCAGAGACATCCCTCGAGAGACACGAAGCAGCAGTGAAAGCCTCATCTTCTCAGGGAGCCAGGGCAGGGGGCACTCCCCTCACCCCGCCCCCTCCCCCAGCATCTCCATCCCCTGCATGGGGAGCAGGGCTTCGGGCCCCCATGGCTTGGGCTCCCCGCTGGTGGCTTCTCCAGGCCTGGAGAAGGGGCTGAGGGCCCTGACCCCACAGCGGAGCAGCAGGGTCTCTGTTCTGTCGGCCAGCCCAGCATCTGATATCAGCTATGTGTTTGGAAGGTAGGTTCCATAGTTTCAGGATTTTTTGTTTTGTTGTTGTTGTTGATTTGGGGGGACAGTCTACCTCTGAACTACACCACTACCCCTATTTTTTATTTTTATTTTGAAACAGGATCTTGCTAGTTTAATGAGAGTCTTACTACTTGCTGAGGCTGACCTCGAACCTGCGATCCGCCTGTCTCAGTCTTCCAAGTACTGAGATTATAAGCATGCACTACCACCTCCCCAGCTAGGTTCCATAGTTTTGTTTTGTTTTTTTTTTTTGGTACTGGGGATTGAACTCAGGGGCATTCTACCTCCGAGCTATACCCCCAGCACTATTTCTTTATTCTTTATTTTGAAACCGAGTCTCACTAAGTTGCAGACTGCCTCACTAGGTAGCTGAGGCTGGCCTCGAACACGGATCCTCCGGTCTCAGCCTCCCGAATGCTGGGATTACAAGCGTGCGCCACCACGCCCGGCTGGTTCCATAGTTTTTGACCTTGCCTCCACAGCGTGCGCGCACACACACACACACACACACACACTAAAATCCTAGAGGGCACCCTGCTTTCTCTGAGCAAAATCTGAGCATGCACCAAAACTAATAGGGTGAATGCTATCTTTTCTGCCGTCACAGCCATTTAGATCTCAAGCTTTCCTCAAGCTCTTAGAACATAATTCAATACACAAAATTGTGCTTACATCTGCCTTTTGAGAGAGCGGCTGCATTAATGAGGTTCGCCTGTCTTCTTTCCAGCCAAAGGGCTTTTTAAAACTCCAGAACACAAGGGATGTACATAGATTTTGGAGGCCTGAAATAATTCATCCAGGAATGAAAAGCCCTTTCCCTTTGTTGCTGGCAAAACCTCATAGGAGGAGGCTTACCAGCCCGGGTGTTATATACAATGGGCCCCGCTCATTCTTCTACAGCCTTGTAATTGAACTATACGCACACCTCATCCTGCCCTAGAAAGATCAAACCCCCGGATCACTGCCTCACACACCAACTCCAAAAATGCCACTGGCTAAGGCAGTCCCTGGCAAAGAAGCCAAGGAGTCCACAGCCATGCCTGCTGGCTGCATGCAGAGTTGGCCTCCTCCTCCTCCTCTTTCTCCAACTGGGGAGTTCCTTCTGCCTCACCCATGGACATACCCAGCCCAGGTCCAGCCTATCTGCAGAGCTCCCTCCTGGGAGTCATGGGCAAGGGAGAGCCTGGTGGGCAGTTCTGTCAGAGCTGCTTGGCTGGGAAGGCAGAAGGAATCCAAGCCAGCCTAAGCCACACAGCCTGCAGAGGTTGGCCCACTGGCTACTTTAAATGACCAAGACCATACAGACCAGGGACATTTCTCTATCCTTCAGCATCCCTTGGGGATCCCAGGTGGGCATGCTCTTTGCTCTACACTCGAGGTGGGAGGGTACACAGTGCTCTCTGGCCAAAACCATGGCACCCAGATCACTAGATTCTGGAACCTGGTTCTGGCCTCAAGTGTGCACCCTGACACCTAACACTCTGTTCCGGCTCTCTCTTCCGCAGCAGCCAGTCCCTCCTCCACTCCAGCATCTCCAGCCCTCAGTCATCTTCCAGATCTTTGGAGAGCCCAGCCAGCTCTTCCTCCAGCCTCCACAGCCTTGGCCCAGTGTCCCAGTGTATGAGGCCCAGTGACATCCAGGCCCCCAGCAACCCCACCCTGAGCGTGGGCCAGCCCAGAGCAGCCCACTCCCCTCCGCTGGCCAAGGAGCATGCCAGCAGCTGCCCCCCATCCATCACCAACTCCATGGCGGACATACCCATTGTGCTCATCAACGGCTGCCCAGAGCCACAGAGTCCCCCACCCCAGCAGATACCAGGACACCTGGGCTTTGTCCATCCTGGAGCTGCTTCCCCCAGCCACCCCTGCCAGGCCGCCAAGAGCCACAACCAGACCCTGCCAGATGCCTCCTTCACCACGTCCCCAGAGGGTAAGTTATAAGCCAATACCTCAAGCATTGGAAGATTTGGTTAAAGGCAACAGATAAAGCACCAGTAGGTTTCTGCCACAGCCAGTCAACACAATTATTGAGCATCTATGGGTACGGGGTGCCTGTCACTCTGCCAGGTTGGGGGATGCACAGATGGACACAGTCTAAAAAGAGAGGCGCCGGGCATGGTGGCGCACGCTTGTAATCCCAGCATTTGGGAGGCTGAGACTAGAGGATCCGGGTTCTCGGCCAGCCTCAGCTACCTAGTGAGGCACTCCGCAACGTAGTGAGACACTGTTTCCAAATAAAGAATAAAAAATAGGGCTGGGGGTGTAGCTCGGAGGTAGAATGCCCCTGGGTTCAATCCCCAGTACTGCAAAAAAAATAAATAAATTAAAAAAAAATAAAAAGAGAGGCTAAAAGCAAGAACCACTATAGAATAGAATAAGCACAGAGGTAAAGATACTCTAGTCCAATGAGACAACAGAGGAAGCAATGATTTGTGCAGTCCAGAGAACAGAGGGAGGGACATCTGAGTTGCATCCAGAAAGAAGATCAGAGGTGCCTGGCCAGGGAAGAAAAAGAAGGGCATTCCCTGCAGAGAGGACAGGAACCTCACCGTCACAACAGCACGCAGGCAAGTGGCATGTTTACGAAAAGCCTAGGATGAGCCAGGCACAGTGGCACATGACTGTAATCCCAATACTTGGGAGGCTGAGACAGGAGGACCACAGGTTCAAGGCCAGCCTCAGCAACTTAGCAAGACCCTGTTTCAAAATAAAAAGGGCTAGGAGCATAGCTCAGATGTAGAATGCCCCTGGGTTCAATCCTTCGTGCCAAAAAGAAAAAGAAAAGCCTAGAACATTGGGTGCAGGGTGAGGTCATTGAAAGTGATCTGTGGCCAGATTGTAAAAAGCCTTAAATGTCAAACTAAAAAGTAGGTTTTCCCCTTTAGGCAACAGGGGGGCATCAGAGAGTCCCAGACAGGGGAGAGGTAGGCTCAGTGGTGCATGCCCCATGGCTCACTCTGGCAGCCGTGCAGCAGCTGGATTGCAAGGGTGAGAAGCAGGGTGGGGCCGTGGGGGTAGAGGAAGGAAGACAGAGCCAGGCAACCCTCAGGACAGCACGGGAAGCAGCAGACTGGATGACTAACCCAAGGAGAGCCAGAGGGCGCGTCAGTCCTCACTCTGACGTTGGTGGATGACGAGAACGCAGAGGGGGCCACAGGCAGTGGAGACAATGCATTCCGATTCAGACAGCCAGCCGAAAACCACAAAACAGCAAACACCCTCTTTCTGGGAGCCTGTGACTGCAGGCATCCAAAAAGAACATAATCAACCAGAACCCAGGGCAGTAAACACAAAGGCTGAGCCGCAGCACCCCCGGGCACGCACCTCCCACGAGCAGGGCCATCCTGGGGCTTCCAAAGTGACTCCTGGGAGGGAGAAGGTGCTCATCCCCACACACGCAAGTAGGAGAACCATGAACATCAGGTATGTCTTTCAGTCTACTCCGATCACTTCCTAAGACAAATCATTTGCAGATGGTGGCACATTTTTTCGTAATGGGTTACCCTCAACTGGCTACAACATACCTTCCTGAGATGCTGAAATTGAAAAACATCGCTGTCTGCCAGAGGGGCACAGGAAGATGGGGCATTTTGTCCTCTCAAAGAGCACATTTATGGCCAGGCATGGTGGTACACACCTGTTATCCTAGTACTTGGGAGGCTGAGACAGGAGGATTGCAGGTTCACAGCCAGCCTCATCAACTTAGTGAGACTCTGTTTCAAAATAAAAATAAAATCAAATAAGGCTACAGGTGTAGCTCAGAGGTAGAGTGCCCATAGGTTCTATCCCCAGTACCACAGGAAAAAAAAAAAAAAAAAAGAGCAAATTTGTGGCCATGCATGGTGGCACGTGCCTGTAATCCCAGTACTTGGGAGGCTAAGACAGGAGGATCACAAGCTCGAGGCCAGCTTTAGCAACTTAGTGAGACCCTGTTTCAAAATAAAAAGTACAGTAGGGTTGGAGGTGTGGCCTAGAGATAGAATGCCCCTGGGTTCCATCCCAAGTACCATAAAAAATAAAAAATAAAAAAAAACACACTTGTGTAGCCAGGCAATACTCCCATCCCACTTTGGTAATACCCTTGGATATCACTAATTATACTCCAGGATCTTAGCAAATTCTGCAAAATAGTCTCGAAACAAAATTCATTTCCATTTCATAGGCACTTAGAGCATTAGAGACCATGGGAAGTTGTCCAATACAATCCCCTCTGGGCTTCAGAAGCTGAACTCTTGTCCCAAATCAGTCAAGAACTCAGACTCATGACTTAGGACCACAGGCTCAGGTGCTCAGGTCTGTTGTTTCCCTGCCCTTCTCCTTCCCACTCATTTTCTTCTCCAAGCTGAATACACCCCTGAAGAACTCTAAGAATTATTAAGGGAGAGGAGACTATGAACTCAAACATGAGAATTCTTTATCCCTAGTTCCATCCCCACCAGGACATTAGGTTGGTTATCTATTTGTTTTTGATCTATTGGTTTGTTATCTGTTACCAAGGATATGAGGGGACTTCAAGTCCCAGATGCACCAAGCCCTGGAATCCTTGTGTGTTTGGTTTTGGCTCTTTGGCAGTTTGGAAGTGCACTAGGGATGGGGTCAGGGAGGTAGGTCAAGTGAGACCTCTGGGCAGAGGAGCTGGGGAGGGTCATCCCTCGGAAACCCTCTGTCCACCCTACAAGATCCCCCCTTCTCTGTCTCCAGGTCCTGCCAGGGACATGCAGCCCACCATGAAGTTTGTGATGGACACATCTAAATACTGGTTTAAGCCGAGCATCACCCGAGAACAAGGTAAAAGGAGGCAGTATGTTTCAACGGACGAGTGACCCAGGAATTAGGTTTGGGTCCTGTATTCCACATTGGGTGGTCAGGGCCCTGGGCCATGATTTAAAGAAAAAAAAAAAAGAAGGGAAAACAGTGGACCCAGGGGAAGGGGGGGTGGGTGTCCTGCTGACCTCATGAGGAAATAGGAACTGCAGCAAAATATGGGGGACATTAGATAATAGAGAAGACTTCCTGGGAACTTGGCTGCTCTGTGAAGACCTATGGGGCTAGGGACAGAGTGTCCCTGTGGGGAGGAATCTGCCTCTGACCCAAGGATTCTTCCAGCCATCGAGATGCTGAGGAAGGAGGAGCCCGGGGCCTTTGTCGTCAGGGACAGTTCCTCATACCGAGGCTCCTTCGGCCTTGCCTTGAAGGTGCGGGAGGCCCCCGAACCCTCCCAGAACCGCCCAGGTATGTATCCTCTGTGCTCTCCCAGGGCCTCCCAAGGCGACAAGGCCTGGTGGGTTTCAGCCCAGCCTTTCAGGGTAACCTTGGGCCAGTCCCACAGGGACTCCTGGCAGCAGAATCCACTTCAGTGGTCTCCCAGCTGCCCGCCAGCCTGAGGCACCCTAAAAGGCGTTTCCCACAAGCCTGAGTTGCCTCTGCCTTCCTGAGTCCCTCAGATTCCCTGCTCCTCCCTCGTCTGCTCCCCTCTGGATACCACCCCAGACTACACCAGGGTTATCTCCAGGGAACCTAATGTAGTAATTGTGTGCACTAGCTTATCACAAGTGATAGCTTATCACCTGTGCAATGGCTCATCACACATGTGTGATAGCTTATCACGTGTGTTTAGTAGCGCCTTGCACGTGTGTGAAAGCTTATCACATGCTTTCTCCCGATCTCATACGCTCATCTATGGGGTCTCCACCATGTGTCAGATACTGGTAAGAAACCAGGAATACAGAGGAATCCCAAGCAGACGCCACCTCACTGGGGAGATAGATGAGAACAGATAAGAACACTATAAGGTACCTGGGTAATAGCCCCTCACCTAACCCCCAGGGTTACACCTCTCATTTAACAGATGAGGCAACTAAGTCTCAGATAGCTAATATGGCCCCAGAGCAACTAAGTGATAGAGGGAGGATGGAAAACCCAACCTTGTGTTCTTTTTGTTGTTGTTTTGGTACTTGGGATCAAATCCAGGAGCATTGTACCTCTAAACTACACCTCCAAACCTTTTTATTCTTTATTTTGAAAGAGGATCTCGCCAAGTTCCTAAGCCTGACCTTGAACCTTCGATCTTCCTGTCTTAGTCTCCCAAGTACTAGGATTACAGGCATGTGCCACCATGCCCAGAACCCAGAGTCTCACACATGCTAGGCAAGTGTTCTACTACTGAACTACACCTTTTTATTTTTCATCTTGAGACAACGTCTTGCTAAGTTGCCCAGGCCAACCTCAAACTTGCAATCCTCCTGCCTCAGCCTCCCAAGTACCAGGCTTACAGGTGTGCGCCACCACACTGGGCCCACCCTTGTGTTCTTTACACTCTCTCTGCCTCACTTCCAGCATAGAAAGCAACCTCTGGGGCCAGTGTTGTTATCACCCCAGCTGGCAAGAGGCAATGAACCCAAGTCAGGGAGGAGGCTGTGGACCGGGGGAGAAGGATCAGAAGGGCACTGTGTACCCCGCAAGGCCGGCCTGGCTCCAGCAGGGATGGATCTGGTAGAAAACAATAGCTCCAAGAACAGGGTGAGGAGAGAGAGACAGAAGCCAGACTGAAGAGCTGATATTTAGTCTAAACAGTAATTAAGAACAATCCCTGATAACTCTTGACCCAGAGAGAAAGTTTTCCTGGAGGGAAATTACTGGACACAGAAGCCTGTGAGCAAAGGTCCTGACACCTCCCTTGGGCGTCCCAGGTGGCTTTGCACATGGGATTGCCACCTGCTGTTCCCCCAAGGCAGGGGATAGCAAGATAAGCTTCCAGAACTGCGATACAAGATAACCTGCAGAGGGACCTGGCGGGAGGGCTCAGGTCAGGGAAGAAATCGGTCAGTGTTTGGCTAACATGGAGCTCTGGGACTCCTGCCCGCATGTGCTCTTTCTGCTTTCTTTGCGCAGGCGAAGACAGCAGCGACCTTATCCGACACTTCCTCATCGAGTCTTCTGCCAAAGGGGTGCACCTCAAAGGAGCAGATGAGGAGCCCTACTTTGGTGAGCTGCCCCAGCCTCTAAGCCCCTGGGATGCAGGTCCCACCCTTCTCAGCTTTGAGGGGGTGCTGAGAAAGCTCTGCTCATGCAAGTCCACCTGTTTCCCCGCAGGGAGCCTCTCTGCCTTCGTGTGCCAGCATTCCATCATGGCCCTGGCCCTGCCCTGCAAACTCAACATCCCGAAGAAAGGTGAGCCAGGTGCAGTGGTGCACACCTACATAATCCTAGTACTCGGGAGGCTGAGACAGGAGGATCTCAGCTTTGTGACCAGCCTCAGCAACTTAGTGAGACCCTGTTTCAAAATTTAAAAAATAAAGTAAAATAGGGGTGTGTGTGGCTTGGAGGTAGAATGCCCCTGGGTTCAACCCCCAGTACCACAAAAACAAAAAATTTTAAAAGCCTGGGGGTGTAGCTTAAAGATTGAAACCCCCTGAGTTCAATCCATAGTACAAAAAAGAAAGAATAGAAAAGAAGGTAGATCTGGGCTCTATTCATTCTCCCTAGAAAGGCCCCTAGCTAGTGGTCAACTATTTCCACCTTGTTTATGGATTATTTTAGGATTATGGATAAAAGTGCCTGCTCTGAAGTTGGCACCTCTCTGTTTCTTTCTGTGAGAATCTTAACCTCTCTGAGCCTGCATTTCCTTCTCTATAAAATGGGAACAATCACAGGACAGCTGACTGACTGAGCAGCAGCCTTCTTTAAGAGGAAAAAGGAACCTAAACCCACATTTGGAGAGGTGTGTCCCTCAGCTCCTGACACTTCTTGAACACTCACTCTTGTGAAGTGGACAGTGCTGTTATCATCCCAAGTCCACAGATAAGAAAGCCAGACTCCTAGGAAGGGTGTGGTGTCCAACTCCTGGAATCCCAGCCACGCAGGAGGCTGAGTCGGAAGGATCACAAGTTCAACTTGCCAAGATCCTGTCTCAATTTTTTTTTTTTTTTCAGTACCAGGAATTGAATCCAGGGGCATTCCTACCTTCAGTAGTGCATGTTTATAATCCCAGTACTTGAGACAGGAGGATCGAAGATTTAAGGACAGCCTCAGCAAGTAGTGAGACTCTTATCAACCTAGCAAGATCCTATTTCAAAAATAAAAAAATTTTAAAAGTAGGGCTGGGGGTGTACTCAGAGGTAGAATGTCCCTGGGTTCAATCCCCAGTACCACAAATAGATGAGAGAGAGAGAGAGAGAGATAAAGTCTGGGGGTATAGCTCCAAGGTAGAATGTCCTTGGGTTCAATCCCCAGCACCACAAATAGATGATACATAAGTGATAGATTATAGAGAGATAGATAGATGGATGGATAGATAGATAGTAGATAGATAGATAGATAGATAGATAGATAGATAGATAGATAGATTAGTCCAGGGGTGTAGCTCAGAGGTAGAATGCTCCTGGGTTCAACCCCAGTACCACAAAAAGGGAGAGTCTAGAGGTTTAGCTCAGTGGTAGAGTACCCCGGGTTTAATCCTCAGTACCACAAAAAAGAAAAAAAAGAAAGAAAACAAAAATGAGGATCTTGGACTTAAGTAACTTCCCCAAAGGCCCAGAATCAGAGCCAAGCCCGATCGATCAGCAAGCCCTGTCCACAGCGTCCAACCCAGCTGCTCCACAGAGAGTGGGCCATCTCAGGGGTGTGCAGGGAACCGTGGAGAAGGGGCATTTCGGGAGGGCGGTCAGGGCAGGAGGAGCCCCAGAAGAGCAAGGGCGAGAGCACCACTGCTTTCTACAAAGAAGCTTCTGGAGTTGGGAGGACTGCCTGTCTACAGCAGCCAGGGCCTGTGGGGCAGGGGGAGGAGGCAGAAGGGATCCAGGGCTTGCAAACAAGGCCTTTGGGAGACCAAAATAGCCCCATATACCTAATTACAGTAATCAACACCTGGTTTCTCAGCCAGTCACTTCCTGGAGGTGGGGGCGGAGTGGGAGATGTTCAAAGGCCTGCTCCTCTGAAAGGGGTCCACTCACTCCACTCCCCCCTCGGGGCCTATTCCTTTGCTTTGGCTCAGAACTGGGAGGTGCAGCCGCTGGGGCGGACTCCCCTGCAGACAGCCCAGCCTTCTGCCTGAAGAAATCTGCAGGTGAGTGGTGTGGGGAGGGCCTCCCAGCCCTGCACACAGGCACACACAGGCACACACAGGCACACACAGGCACACACAGGTTTCCCATCACAGCTTTGCTTCTGCAGCTTTAACAAAGTGCCGCATCCCCCCTCTTCTCCCTGTAAACTAGGAGATGAGAGACTGCAGGCACTGGGCCCCAGGGAAGGGGGGTGATGGCAAGGCTTACACCCCATCCTGCACAAACATAGACATAGGTGTATGTGCCTGGTCCTCTCTGGATCTGAGATACCTGCCCTGGAGGTGGCCTCTAGGTCAGGATCCTCTGCAAGGTGTCAGGTCTGAGTCCTGGGGCCTTCAATGCAGGAAAGGCCTCTCACCCCCACCACTATCCAAAGGCCAAGTATAGATCAGCATTTGTCTCGTGATGATGCCTAGTAGGCCCCTGGGCACAGGCAGATCCCCTCCTCATTCTTGAGTTCTCTCCCTGTTCTCATCAAGGGTGGAGGGGTGGGGAGCAGGCTGACCATAGGTCTAGACAGAAGGAAGTTTTCCTGGGTGACCCTACACACAAGGCTATGTCCTCTTCCTTGTCCCACCCTGGAGGATAGGGACAAAGGAGCCAACATCCCCCAAATCCTCTGGAGTTGGCCTCAAATTCTGCCATCCACATATGCTCTACCTGTCTAGTGGCTCTAAGGGGAACCCTGGCCAGGCATGGTGGCACAGGCCTGTAATCCCAGTATTTGGGAGGCTGAGAATCTATAATCTCAGACAGGAGGATCACAGGTTCAAAGCCAGCCTCAGCAACTTAATGAGGCTCTCAGCAACTTTGGACCTTGTTTCCAAATAAAAAATAGGCCTGGTGGTGTAGCTCAGAGGTAGAATGCCCCTGAATTCAATCCCCAGCACTAATAGATAGATAAATAAATAAATAAATAAATAAATAAATAAATAAATAAATAAATAAATAAATAAATAAATAAATAATAAATCCCCAGTGGATTCCTGAAGAAGAAAGGGCTGGGCATAGTGGCACACTCATGTAATCCCAGTACTTGAGAGGCTGAGACAGGAGGATCGCAGGTTCAAGCATAACCTTAGCAAGTAGTGAAACTCATCAACCTAGCAAGACCCTATTTCAAAAAAAAATGGGGCTGGGGGTGTAGCTCGGAGGTAGAAGGCCCCTGGGTTCCATTTCCATTGCCACAAAAATAAATAGAAGAAAGGCAAACACACACACACACACACACACACACACACACCACACACGTCTCTGGGCTGAGGGAAGACCTGGGCCTGCTGATCCCCCACCCACTCCTGGATCCAGCGCAGTATCTGCCTCCCACAGGCTGCCACACCTTGTACCTGAGCTCCGTGAGCGTGGAGACCCTGACCGGATCCCTGGCCGTGCAGAAGGCCATCTCAGCCACCTTCGAGAGGGATGTCCTCCCCACGCCCACCGTGGTGCACTTCAAAGTCACTGAGCAGGGCATTACCCTGACGGACATGCAGAGGAAGTAAGGGCCTTCCCTGGCCCTGGGGCTGCAGGGATGGGCAGAGTAGGTCTGGAGGGAATGGGGAGACCAAGTATCCAATGGGGCCTGCGGCATGCTGGGGGACTCCAGACAGATCCCTGCCTTCTCCGGGCCTCACTTCAGTGACCCCTTGCCAAAGCCTCCCTCATCGTGACTGATGAAGACAGAATTAACTATTTTCACTGGGCGCTGGTTACGTCTGTACCCACTAGTGATATATCATTCATAGGTCAGGTATTGGCTAACCGCTGGGACATGGAATGGAATGAGATCGCTCCTCCCTGGGGCTCAGGGACTCAGTCTAGCAGGAGCCTGATAGTGGGCTGGGCACTTTACTGGGAGGACCAAGGTTGCCAGGTGCGGTGGTGCCTGCCTAGAATCCCAGCACTCATGAGGTTGAGACAGGAAAATCGCAGGTTCGAGGCCAGTGTGTGGTAATGTAGTAAGACCCTGTTTCAAAAACTTTAAAAGGCTGGGAGTGTAGCTCAGTGATAGAATGCCCCTGGGTTCAATTCCCAGTACCATGGAGAGAGAGAAAAAAACCAAGATGTGACTCCTGTCCTCAAAAAGAGAATGGCATGGTGGGAGGATGGCAGAAGACCCCAGTATGAGGTCACGAGGCAGATGTTCTGTGGGAGGAGAGAAGCCCAGCAGTGGGGAGGTCGCAGCAGGTCAGAAGGACCCGCTTGGAAGGCTTCTTGGAGGACAGGACATCGGAGCTTTGGGAGAACCAGAGGCTTAATGCAGGGCACGGTGGCAGGACAGGCCCTCACCAGCCTCCCTTCCCTCTCTGCCTCCACCCAGGGTGTTTTTCCGGCGCCATTACCCACTCATTACCCTCCGCTTCTGCGGCATGGACCCCGAGCAGAGGAAGTAAGTTCACGCCTGGGCCAAACCAAGAGGGCCGTCCGGGGTCCACAGCGTCCTGCTGCCCCTGGGGCTGGGACGAAGAAGGACCTGGGAACTCCAAGGGGTCAGGGACCACCAGATGATGGTGGGTGGGGCGTGGTGGGGGTGGGGGCTGGCCCTCTCTCCTGCTGCTCCTGCATGGTCCCGTGGGATGGGGCAAAGCTTCATACTCAGTACTGTCCTTTTCCTTTCCACAGGTGGCAGAAGTACTGCAAGCCCTCCCGGTAAGGCTTTACCAAGCACTCAGCTAGTGGCCCTCGAGGTGTCCCTGTGGCAGGGCCCCAGACCTAACCAAGGGAGGGAATTAGGGAGAGAGGGAGCCCAGGGGACTGATGAGGGCACGGGGCCGGTCCTCAGGGAGCCTCGGTCTACAGGGATGCCCCAGGCTGATGACCTAGGTACATCCTTCCCCTCAGGGAGCTTCTACACTAATGAGAAATACACAGTCCTGTCCTCAACATGGAGGGAACCCAGAGCCTGAAACCCGAGGATCGCCCAGTCTGACAGGGGCAGCACCTCTTTCCCTCAGAGCGCCCCGTTACGATTGGCTGGAGGAGGGGCGGGGAGGAGTGAGGCCTAGGCTCCATGCCCTCCACCACCGTCGGCCTGATACCTCCCTGCATCCTGCCCTCTCCCACCAGGATCTTTGGATTTGTGGCCAAGAGCCAGACAGAGCCGCAGGAGAATGTGTGCCACCTCTTTGCAGAATACGACACGGTCCAGCCAGCCTCACAGGTCATTGGCCTGGTGACTGCTCTGCTGCAGGACACAGAAAGGGTGTAGGAGGAGGGAGCTGCCTGTGCATCTTCCCGGACACCTCAAGGGGCTTGCCCCGGAGCCACCCCCACCCCGGAATTGAGGGGCTGCAGCCACACTGACAGACCGGTGTATTGGACTGGAGAACAGTCAGGCAGGGTGGTGCCTGCCTGGAATCCCAATACTTGGGAAGCTGAGACAAGAGGATCACAGGTTGGAAACCAGCCTCAGCAACTTAGCAAGACCTTCAGCAATTTAGCAAGACCTGAAAAATAAAATAAGGCTGGGAGTATAGCTTGGAAGTAGAGCACCCTGGGTTCAATTCCTTATACAAAAAAAAAAAAATTGAAACCCTTGAACCTGCCGTGATCTTCGGCAGCAGGCTTCATCCAGACCCACTCTCAGCCTCAGTTTCCTCAACCATAAAAGGAGGCCCATACACAAGACCCGCCATTCTCCTGAGACTTTCTCGGGCATCTTTAGCATGCTCCTCCGTGGCTGAGACACACCCACATCCAAGGACCCCTGTATGAACATCACCCCGGTGACTCTCTGATTCCATCAACCTGGACACCAGCAACATGACAGTCTGGGCTAGAGACCGGTGACCCCTGTCTCATGGCAAACCACAGGTGCTGGGTCGTGACCCACGGGGCCCCAGGCCTGAGGCCGGTGATGGTGTGCAAGGATTGTATCTAGTCTCTTCCTCACTCTCCTGAAGGCCTCTTGGATCCACCTGCCAGGGATTCTGCAGATTGACATGCCTTGGTGTTGGGGCAGATTCATGGGGGGAACTTGCCCCTGTGATCACAGGATCCCCAGCTGTCCTTACATTCTTAAGGCCTAGTCCCCTCCTCCCTTGCAAATAAGTATCAGCCCCATCTTTGCTTTCCATTTCTTGGTAAGCAAGTGTCCCATACCTGGTGCTACCTCCACCGTGGTGCTGCTTGTAGAATCCACATCTGGCAGATAGGGATGGAGAGTCCCTCTTGCTCTAGAACAGATACAAGGGCATCCCCCTGTGCTTCTGCCTCAGCTCCAGGCTTGCTGAGTCCTCCCACCCCAACACACCCCCTCTACAGCTGCGAGGTGGCTACTGACCTCATGGCCACCAGGGAGCAGCAGAGAGTCAAGAATGCCAAGAGGCTGCTTCCCCAAGGCTTGGCGAGGCTGGACCCCTTCCCTCCCGTTTCCACCCCCACTCTGCCAGCCCCCAGAAGCTGGAGACATTTGTTTAGTAGGCCTAGGTTCCTAAGGAAACCACATCGTGGGCCGGGAGGGGAGGCTCTGGGAAGAAGCCCGCTCTGGCTCTCTGCAGAGCACGCAGGGCCCCCTCTCAACACTAGCTCTGCCAGAGCATCGTTATCTTTGGCCAAGGCTGGGCCTGACGGGTTATGATTTCAACCCAGGAAACCAAACAGGATTGGAGTGGCCCTGGGCTGCGGGACAGGCTGAGAGCAGCCCACCCAGCCTGTGGTCAGCCGCTGCTGCATCCCCCCCACCCCACCCCACCCCCGCCAGCCTACTGAGGTTCTCAAGCTCACAGTGCCAGTCCCATGACAGGGGCTGGCAGAGCCCCCCATATACTCGCAAGTGCCTAGATGACTCCCATCACAGAAAATAGAGTGTCTGTCTTTGCATAACAGTTGGTCCTGAGGCTCTCAGGACTGTCTCCTCAAAAATAAAGTTCTGAACAGAGGAGGGGTCCTGACTTAACAGGTAGTAACTGAGCCTCAGAGAAGACCAGGTGTGCCGCCACCAACACACACACACACACACACACACACACACACACACACACACACACACCTGGCCACAGTAGTACAGTCTCTACTGGTTTCCATATCAGAAGCCGTCACTCAGGCCGGGTGCAATGGATCTCACCTGTAATCCCAGGACATGGGAGGCTGAGACTGGAGGATTGCAGGTTTGAGGCCAGTCTGGGCAACTTAACAAGATCCTATTTCACTTTTCAGTGATAGCAGATCTGGCCCTGCCAATGACAGCGGAACTCATTGTCCTTTTCAGAGCTTCTAAAGCCCCCTTTCCCTCCCTCTAAGCCCTTCAATAAAATGGCTTGACTCAAAAAAAGAAAAAAGATCCTAGTTCAAAATACGAAGGGCTGGGGATGTAGCTCAGAGGTAGAATGCCCTTAGATTCAGTTCCTAGCACCTACAACATAAAAAAACATCACTTAAGCCGCTTTGTCCCCCTATGCCAACATACCCCCCCTTTTTTTTCTTCATCCCTTTCTGCCAGGAAGACAAAAGGGCATGGTGTTGCACACTTGTAATCCCAGTACTTGGGAGGCTGAGACTGGAGGATCTGGGTTCACAGTCAGCCTCAGATACTTAGTGAAGCCCTCTGCAACTTAATGAGACCCTGTTTCAAAATAAAGAATAAAAAATAGGACTGGGGGTGTAGCTTGGAGGTAGAATGCTAGAATGCCCCTGGGTTCAATCCCTAGTACTGCAAGAAGAAGAAGAAGAAGAAGAAGAAGGAGAAGAAGAAGAAGAAGAAGAAGAAGAAGAAGAAGAAGAAGAAGAAGAAGAAGAAGAAGAAGGCGACAAAAGGAATGAGTCTCCCCTGTGTCCAGGGCCGAAGGTGAGTCCATGGTCCCCTGCGGGGTTCCAAGGTCCCACTCAGCCTCCCTGAGGGACAAGGCAAGTGGGGTGAAGCACCATCAGCTCAAGGGGTGTCCAGAAGAACTCCTGAGCCCAGATAACCCCCTGGCTGCTAGCTCAGCCCTGAAGAACTAGACAATGGCCCCTTCATCCCACCCTGGGCCTCCGGAGTTTGACCCCAGCTTCTGCCAGCTGGCAGCCCTCCCTGTGCCCTCCAGACCAGCTCCAGGCCCCACAGCAGAGCGGCCAGCTGAGCAGTGTAGGAAGGCGCTGGGTATCTGCTTTCCTCAGCAGCCTTGGGGAGGGGAGAGCCTTCCATTTGAGCTGAGTTTGTGACCTGTGACAGGGATCCTTTGAAAGGCCTGTGCAGAGACCATCACGATGCCCCTGCCTCGGCCTGGTGTGAGTAGACCCAGCTCAAAGAGGGTGGTCATCTCTGCTGCCTTTGCCGTCGTTCATCTTTCCTCCAAGAAGATGTAGCAGAGAATGTGACCTGCACTTTTACTGATGGACACAACAGCTGATCCAACAAGATTAGGAGGACTGAGCCAGGTGGCGTGATGATGTACACCTATAATCCCAGTCAGGAGGCTGTGACAGGAGGATTTCGAGTTCAAGGCCAGCCTCTGCAATTTAGCAAAACCCTGTTTCTCCTTCTGTCTTTCTTTCTTCCTTTCTGTGTGTGGTACTAGAGATTGAACCCAGGGGCATTCTACCTTTGAGCTACAAAGGGTTCAATCTCCAGGTTTTATTTTGAAACAGGGTCTTGCTAGGTTGATGAGTCTCACTACTTGCTGGAGCTGTCCTTGAACCTTCAATCCTCCTGTCTCAGCCTCCCAAGTACTAGGATTACAGGTGCGTGCCACCATGACCCTGTTTCAAAATAAAAAGTAAAATAGGTCCGGGGTGTAGCTCGGAGGTAGAATGCAACTTGGTTCAATCCTCAGTACTAAAAAAATTAAAAAGTGGGAGGGCTGGAGGCCATAGGAGGAAGGACAGCCACCTACCCAGGAGCCAGGGGTGGGGGCGGGGTGTCTACATCAGCACAGGGCCATCCTAGGAGTCTTCTTTCCAGGAGGTCTGGGGCTTTGTAGTCCTTGGTCTTAGCCTCCCCATCCCCCTCCAGTGTCTCCCTCCAGTGTCTTTCCATTTCTTTCCACCCCTTCCTTCATCTCTGTACACACAGACATCCCCACCTGCCCACCCTCACTTTTCCTCCACGACATTCTTCCTCCTCATCATGCCTTCTCTGCCCAACCACCCCCAACCCAAGCCCACCCTCACTCTCTTTTTTCTATGTGTGTGGTACTGGGGGATTGAACCAGGGGCATTCTATCTACAAACCCAGTCTATTTTATTTTCTTTTGAAACAAGTGCCTGCTAAGTTGCCGAGGGTCTTGCTAAGTTGCTAAGGCTGGCCTCAAACCTGCAACCCTTCTGTCCCAGCCTCCCATGTACTGGGATTACACCACCATGCCCTGCTCATCCTCAGTCTCTTTACAGAAATCCCTTCCCTCCCTCTTGCTCTTTTCTGACTTAATTCCTTCGCCTCTTTGTAGCTGGACCCACAACCAGACCCAGCTGTTGGGTTAGTGAGAAAGGAGGAGATAGGCCTCACTCTGCCCACTATGCTTCAAAACTCAGATTCCCACACCCCCACCCCTGCCTTCTCCCCCACTAGAAAGCGACCTCTCTGGAAGGCTGAAACACCTCACTCCACGCCCTCTGACCCGCCACCCCCCACACGCCTGTCCCTCACTACTGCTGCTTCATCTCTGGTCTCTGGGCCTTCACCCTGGTGCCACCCAATAGACTGAGGGCTTAGAAGGAGGGCGGGGAGTCGGGGGTTAGGGCTTCCAACCCAGAGGGTGACGCAACTCATGTAGCAAATGTTTTCTGGCAGCAAGCTTTGATCATGTGAACCAGTAAAACAGATAAATATGACAGTGTTAGAAAGAGGTTAGCAAGTGCTGCGCAGGCTTGGCAGGAAGGGTAAACAGCAAGATCAACTTTACCCACGGGGAGGGAGTGAGGGCAATGTGACCAAGGAGGTAATATTTGAGCTGGGTCTTCGAGGGTGAATAGGAGTTTGCCGTGCAATGAGGGGGAGAAACCAGCCTTTATTGGGTGCTTCTATGTGCTAAATGCAATGGGAGGCACATCCTAGGGTGTTTGTTTGTTTTTGTTTTTGTTTTTTTGCAGTACTGGGTATTGAACTCAGGGGCATTCTCCCTCCAAGCTCCACCCTCAGCCCTATTTTTTATTCTTTTCTTTTCTTTTTTTTTTTTTGCAGTACTGGAAATTGAACTCAGGGGCATTCTACCTCCGAGCTATACCCCCAGCCCTATTTTTTATTGTTTATTTTGAAACAGAGTCTCACTAAGTTGTGGAGTGCCTCACTAGGTAGCTGAGGCTGGCTGTGAACCCGGATCCTCCGGTCTCAGCCTCCCAAATGCTGGGATTACAAGCGTGCACCACCATGCCTGGCTTATTCTTTATTTTGAAACAGGGCCTCACTAAGTAGCTGAGGCTAGCCACTAACCCACAATCCTCCTGTCTCAGCCTCCCAAGTACTGGGATTACAAGTATGCACGACCACACCTGGCTACATTCTAGGTTTAATCCCTTTCTACAGATTAGAAAACTGAGGCTCAGCTGGGCATAGAGGCGCACATCTGTAATCCCAGTATTTAGGAGGCTAAAACAGAAGGATTGCAGGTTCAAGGCCAGCCTCAGCAACTTAGGCCTTGTTTCAAAATAAACAACAAACTAGTGTTGAGGTGTAGCTCTGAGGTAGAATGCCCCGGGGTTCAATACCCAGTACTGAAGAGAAAAGTGAGGTTCAGCCGGGCGTGGTGGCGCACGCTTGTAATCCCAGCATTAGGGAGGCTGAGACCAGAGGATCCGGGTTTGCGGCCAGCCTCAGCTGCTTAGTGAGGCACTCCGCAACTTAGTGTGACTCGGTTTCAAAATAAAGAATAAAAAAAATAGGGCTGGGGGTATAGCTCAGAGGTAGAATGCCCCTGAGTTCAATCCCCAGTACCGCAAAAAAAAAAAAAAAAAAAGAAAAGTGAGGTTCAGAGGGTGAACATGCCCACCCTTATCTAGCTAGCAAGTGGCAGAGGAACAGCAGTTCAAGTCCGTGCCTGTCCAATCACCCAGCATTCTTTAGACAAGCACACAGACAAATTTGAATGTGAAGCATACGGATATGAAAAGGTGTGCCATGTTTGATGTGGTTAAATTATATGGTACCCAAGGGAGTAGGTTAGAGAGGGAAGCAGAAGAAAGAGGCAAGCCGGGGACCATCAGGAGCCTTGAGTGTCAAGCTGAGAATGTCTAGGAAATTAATATTTTTTGAATGAATGAGGTTGAACTCAAGACCACCGTGTAAGCTGAGTGTGGTGGCACACATCTATAATCCCAGTACTTGGGAAGCTGAGACAGGAGGATCATTGGTTCAAAGACAGCCTCAGCAA
>PVLC010029182.1:6526-20515 GCA_004027655.1 Graphiurus murinus
TAAGTACAAATTGTTAACAACATATTTGCACACAATTCTCATTTGACCCCTTCCCCGATTCCCTCCCCATTCCCTCCCCCTCCCTCCCCCTAAGGTTCACTTCAGTGAGTGACCTTGATATGATTGTGTAGGTACATCATGTGCTTTAGGGTGTCCCTCTGCCCCATGAATCCACTACAATTAAATCAATTTCTTTGCTGGATGCTAGGGAGAAGATGGGGCATAGGAGGGTCTCTAGATGAAAAAGAGATACCCATCTACTTTGAAATTTAAAATTTTGTTTTACTAGACTACATCTTCGCTGATGGCCTTTGGTACCATAGTTATGTATTAATCAAACTGCAGAAAGATGGTCCTGCTAGAGACCTCCATCTAGTATCACATCAGAGGAACAGAATGACACCTTGGCTCCCCATCACCAACTCTACTCCATTGAACTTTGAAGATTAAATAGAAAAACAAATAAAGAACAGTTGGTGCTTACTGAATGTTTATTATGTGCAAACTTCTAAACTAAGGGCTCAGTAGTGATGCTCTTATGAAGCTGATATGATTAATATCCCCATTTAATAAAGAAAACCACATTCAGAGAGGTCACCCATGTTGTCCTAAGTCATATGGTTTTGAGATTGTGGCTGCATAAATGGACAAATGGGTAGATGAGGGCATTTTTCAGAGGGAACAATAATATCATTGAAGAGGAAATTTCACACTGGGAAAATATAGGCTTTTCATAAGAAATATGAGAATGTCTTATCAGTGTTCATAGATCCGGCCTTAAAGATACATTTATAATGTCATTATTTTAGGATGGGGATATCCTTAAGAATACTGATTTCTGCAACATGAATAGGGCTCTAACTGTGGATTCTGAACAAAATAATCAAGTATAAGACCCCCTCTACGTTCAGTAACGTTCTTCCAAGGACACTTCCCCCGATTTAAATTATATGATTGGATTTCATACACACATTGTTTGCATTTTTGTTTTCTTCATAATGGTCTTACGTATATTTTGCTAGATTTATGCTTAAGTATTTCTTTTGGGGGGAGGGGTGTTGATGTAAATGACCATTATATTTTCAATTTCAAATTGTAATTGTTCATTGCTAGTATGTATGTGTGCATATGTGTTGACTTTTGTATGTGTATATATGTTGATGTACCCTGCAACATTGCTATAAATGCTTATTAATTCAAGGAGGTTTTTTGTTATTGATTCTTTGGGAAGTAGAGAAAGGGAGTGCATGTGAGCTGTGTTTACATCATGGAAGCTGAAAGCAAGAAAGGGATCAGGTAGAGGAGGAACCATGCATATAATCCCCAAGGCCATATCCCCAGGGACCCCTCCTCTAGCCACAGGCCACCAGCCTGCAGGGTACCACCCAGGTAAACCCATTACAATGGATTTATCCACTTCTGGAATTACAGCCCTTGTGACTCAATTATATCAAACTTGAATATTAATAAATGAGCTATTCCGGGGATATTTTATATCTAACCATAACATCATCTGAGAACAAAGACAGTTTTCTATCTTGTCCCAATTTATATACCTTTTATTTCCTTTTCTTGTCTTGTTCTATTAACCAGAACTTCCAGGGCAATATTGAATAGGACAAATAAAAAAAGACGCCCTTGATTTTATTCCCAGCCTTAGGGGAAGAGCATCTAGGTGCTCATCATTAAGAATTATGGTAACTGAATTTTTTTTTAATGGATATTCTTTGTCATCTTCTATTGGTATTTTTTATCATAAATTGTGATAGATTTTGTTAAGTGCTTTTCATACATCTGTTGATATTAGTATAACTTTTATTTTTAGCCTATTGATGTGATGGAGTAATTGGCTTTTAAACATCAAATCAGCCTCATATAGCAGGAATAATAACATCTTGTCATGGTGAATACATATACATTGTTTGCTTCATTTGATAATACTTCATTGAAGAGTTTGGAATCTATGTTCATGAGAGATATTGGTCCATAGTTTTCCTTTCTTGTGTGTATCTGGTATTTGATATTAGGGTAATGCTAGTCTCATAGAATAAGATAGGAAGCATTCTCTCTGCTTCTCTTTTCTGGAAGTGATTATAAATCATTTATTTTTTTTCCTAAACTATTTGATAGAATTTACCAGGGAAACCATCTAGGTTGTCTCTACTTCAAAAGTAGTTAATTATTGATTCAATTTTTAATAGCTCTAGGCTGATTGACATTATCTACTTCTCTTTGTGTGAATTTTGGTATATTCCATCTTTTAAGTAACTGATCCATTTCATTCAAGTTATCAAACTTCTAGGTAAAGATTTGTTCATAACATTATTTTGTTATACTTTTAATGCCCATGGGGTGAGTAGTGATAGCGCTCTTATACATTATTAGAAAATTTTAAAAAATCATGTTAGGATATGAGAAGTTTGTATTTGAGAGTAAGAGGATTTTCAATTTTAGTAATAAAGTATCAGTCCTTCAATCAACAAATATTCATTAAAAATATACTATATTGTAATCCCAGTATTTAGGAAGCTGAGATAGGAGGATTGTAGGTTTGAGAACAGCCTTAATAACTTAATGAGACTCTTAGCAACCTAGCAAAACCCTGTTTAAAAACAAAACAAAGTAAAACAAAACAAAACAAGAATCTACAATATACCAGACACTACTTTTTTTGACTTGTGTAGCCAGTGCCTCTGTCAATTTCATTCTGTTGGGGAGAGATAGTCAAGAATTCTTGCATATTCAACAAGCACAAGCCCAACCCAAATGAGGTCTTCATCAAGCGTCACATGCCATGCTGACCGTCTTCCATTTTGTTTCAATCTTAGGACAGCCTCGTCAAGTGTATAGTATTAAGCCCACTGAACAGATAAAACTAAACTCAGAGGAAATGAATAAAGCCTCAAATTTCCAGTCACTAATTGGAAAAGGCAAAATTTTAATGAAACCTGATCGCAGAGCGCTGTCCCTGAAAGTTCTCATATTTACACTGGTAGTTCTTTACATGTTAGCATCGGACAGTGTAAATAGCAGAGATAGGCCGCTTCAACATTTTCAACACTTTCATATACATTAGAAACTCTAAAATAGGATTTTTTAAGCATAAGATACTTTGAAATTTTCAAGAAGCTTTAATTTTGTCTAATAGGAGAGAAATCAATTAGATCTGTTATTTAGAATGACTTGTACACCGGGAGTCCTCCCAGCAAATCCTTTGAAACTGATAAAAACTTGTTCTCTAATCTGACAGGGATCATCAATTTGTTCCATCATTCCAATATCCCCTGTGACATTTTACAAACCATCCAGAGAATTCAAGTTCTTGGAACAGTTCCTTTTATCAACCATCTCCAGAGATACATCACACTGAGAAGTGTGTGTGTGTGTGTGTGTGTGTGTGTGTGTGTGTGTGTGTGTGTATTCAAATATAATATCATCTTAGAAGATGATATAGCTGTTACCTAGCCTCTGGTTAAGATCAACACTTGCTGGATCATTTTAATATTAATATTAATAAAGACAGCTAACTGTATACCATACCCTTGCTCTTTAAAAGAAGAAATAAAGTTAAGCTTTCCTGAGTATTATCAACT
Organism: Graphiurus murinus; assembly: GCA_004027655.1. Lineage (NCBI taxonomy): Eukaryota > Metazoa > Chordata > Mammalia > Rodentia > Gliridae > Graphiurus > Graphiurus murinus. The sequence continues at coordinate 10,120 of PVLC010029182.1, forward strand.
GGTAGACTTTACATGTGAAAATTCAGTGACAATCCCACCTTCAAAGTTAAGTTTACTCTTCATATCCATTATCCAAATTTTCACTTTGTTATTACATATTTATAATTCTATACAATTTCATATTGACATTGGTATCTTCACACATGTCTGAGACACATAGTTTTAGAAAATATTACTGGTGTTTTTGTTTGCTCTGTGTGTGTGTGTGTGTGTGTGTGTGTGTGTGTGTGTGACTGACTAGGGATTTAACACACAGGGGCATTATGCCTAAAAACTATGCCCCCAGCCCTGTTTTATTTTGAAACAGGGCCTTGCCAAGTTGATGAGGCTGGCCACAGACCTGTGATCCTCCTGTCTCAGCCTCCCAAGTCCTGGGATTAGATACTTGTTCAACCACACTTGGCTAGAAAATTTTATGAGCATTTTTTAAATTAAATTTTTTCCCTTTAGGTTTGCAAAGGAATAATATCCTCTCAGATGATTCTTGTTCATAACATCTGTTGTTGTCCTTTACAAAATGAATAAAGACACATCGGTATTATTAAAGAACACCCAGGGAACACAGCTAAGGACATTCTGAATATTTTCCCTCATCAGTAGGTTACAGCCTGCTTAGCCTGTGTGTGTGTTGGTGCCAGTTCCTAGAAATTAATATTGTACTGATGGCCCAAAGGCATTGGTTTCTAGGGATGGATTCCAATCCATAAAGTGTTATGTAATATGGAAGTTTTCTTACCAGTTTCCATTGCACTCTTCTTATAATTTTTCTTTCTGTCTTCCTTTCTTATGGGTGAAGCAGAATGCCAGGCCAGGTATGTTTCTGAAGGTTGTGTTGTAACATCAGGTGTTACTGGACAATGGATGGTGATCCTCGGTTACATCTGGAGAACCACCTCCCTCCTTCCTTTCAGAACAGCAGCATGGTTAGGAGCACAGCAGGATTCCGGGAAGCCAGAGGAGTCTCAGCTGGCCACCACAAGTGGCACTGTATCAGACAAGCTGAGCGTTAGTTTCCTCACCTTTAACTGGAGATGATAATATTACTTACACTTGGCACCAAGGAAATATTTAAGAAATATTGAGCATATTATTAATGATAGTATTAATTCCCAATGCATTTATGTTCATGTTCTAACTGACAGAACATTTTGTTCTTTCACAATCAATCATAGAGTAGTTTGGGATCAAGACCTTGACTTTCTCTGCTAATATTTCCAAAACACCTCATTGAAATGCTTCAGCAGCTATTTATTTAAAGCAGGTCATGATGGATGTAATATTTACAAGATTAATTTAGGTTAAGCTCTTATTGTATTTAGTTCCAGAAAATAAAATAATTTTCAGAGCCCTGAGATGTAAACAAACAAATAAAAAAGACACTCAACATTGGGCTTTTTGAAAACCAACACCACACCTCCAGTACACCTAAGGAATTTGTTTTTCCACCTGTTCAGGAAGGACCATGACAAGCGCAATTGTTTTTCAGGCAGGTAAGTTAAGTTAAGCGAACGCAATTTCTCCAAAGCAATTGTGAACAAACCAGATCATCTGTACCCATACACAAGTTGCTAAGGGACCCATTTTGGCAATTGCTTCTCAGAGTCCAAGTTAAGTGACATTAGGAGATTAGAAAATATGGATCTGAATCTCCAGATCTAACCTTTTATGTTTTTATTTTCCTTTTTTTAAATGCACTTGTATTTGTGAATTATAGTCTCACATCAGAATGTAGTTCAGGGTGCTAGTTTCACACATGCACACAGCACTTGGTGGGCTTCCTCTCAGCTGCCTTTCCTCCCCGCCTTCCCCATACATGATATTGAGATTGTCAATGGATCTCATATTTTTGTGTGTGTGTGTGTGTGCATGTGGTACTCAGGATTGAATCCAGGGGCATTCTACCTCTGAGCTACATCCCCAGACCTATTGTGTGTTTTGTTTTTGAAACCGGGTCTCTCTAGGTTACTGGAGTCTCACTAGATGGCTGAGGCTGTCCTCAAACCTATAGTCCTCCTCTCTCAGCCTCCCAAGTATTGGGATTAAAGGTGTGCACCACCACCCCTGTCTGGCTGGTTAGAATCTTTTAACTGCACAGGCAAATATTAGAACAGCACCTTTATCCATCCAGGGTCAGTTCCATTCAAAGTGAATGTTTAACTATAGATCCATCCATTGGAAATATTCCTCTAGTTCCCCTTGTCTTGATTTATGTGTCTGGTGTTTCTAAGTGCATCAATTTTAACATCTGTCTTCTATAGAAGAAGCATATAGAGTTGCTGGTGTAGAGTGTGAAATCTACTGTTCTGGTCCCGAGTCATTTCTAACTGAAGTATTTCAGTGGAGATCTATATGCAAACAAGGTTGAGGAAAGCACTCGGGATGATTTGTGTACCTATGTAAATGTTGTGCTCCATGTGGGATTTTTTTTTTCTGCTTTGACATGAGAAATACTAAAGGATAGTGGGATGAGCAGTTAGGTCATGAAAATGGGGCCGTTCCCGGTCATCCAGAAAAGCTAACACTGTAATACCATTTTTTTCTTCCTTGACAGCATTGCTGGGAGAATAGAATGTGTGTGTGTGTGTGTGTGTGTGTGTGTGTGTGTGTGTGTGTGTGTGTGTGTGTGTTACTGGGGATTGAAACCAGGGTCATTCTACCTCCATGTGACACCCCTAGCCCACTTTTTAAAAAATTTGAAATAGGGTCTTGCTAGATTGCTGAGCCTGTCCTTGAACCTGCAATCCTCCTGTCTTAGCTCCCCAGGACTGGCATTACAAGCATGCCCCACCACAGCCAGCTAGAATCATATTTTCAATAAAATTTAGGGTCATACAAAATATGATTCAGATTGAAGCAACACCAAGGCTGGAAGTGTTTGCGGCTTTTGTACTTTGTGTATCAGGCATTAGCTTTGGACACGTGATAAGCAGATCCAAGACAGGGTCTGTCCCTGGAAGAGAACAGGAGCACCATTCCAAAGGAATGTAGGAAGGTGGAAGGTTCATAGTAGACTTCAATACACCATTCAAACTTGATGATAACCTCAAGAGAAAGAAAGGCTCTAGCAACAAGCCCAACATGACAGCTCTGTGTTAAAGGAGAGATGAGACCCAGTACATTAATAGTTAGCATTCAACAGGCATGGGGGAATAAGAGCTATGCTACAGATGAATTGCATTTAATTGAGATGAGTTCCATTCTGCTCATCACTGAGAAGATGGGCTTATATTTGGCTTTTGAAAGATGTAAACCTCTCAACTGAAACAGGAGAGGGTTGGGAGTGAGATAGGTGCAGGGATAGTAAGGAATGAGAAACATATTTCTCTGGTAGGGAATTCCTTGTTGCCCACAGAGAGTGGTATGTGAAGGACTCTGCTGGAGGCCCGGTGAACAACTTGGACGTGTAGGTTGAGGGTGGGTGGCTGAAGTCCTGGAAGAATGGAGCCTGTGGAAGGTTTTGCAGAGGGTAGATTTCAGTTATTTCTTCTGGGGAAGGAACGGAATTTAGCAGATTAGGATATATGGGTCTGAATTGTTCAATCCAGCCTGCACTCTGTAAGTGGAAATGCACTTTCCGATTATTAACATGCGTGCATGATGGATTAGAAGTAGCAGCAGGAAGCAGAGTCAGTAGTCTATGGCCTAAATCATTGGATAAGAAGACAGAAGGTATCCAGGGGAAGGTTGGTGTGGGGGTGACAGCTAATAGAGCACCCCAACATCCCTTACCCCCTTTCTGCCTAGGAACAGAAGCAGTTCCAGGCAGCCCCATTTGCAATCAGATGTGGCACAGTTCTCTGCAGTGAGATGTAAGAAAAGTGTATGGACTTCCAGAAAGGGATGCACTTGTTTTTTATTGCCTCCCTCCTGGCTTAGAAGGGCCGTCTGCGGGCAGCCACTCTCCCTGCCATCCTGGACCACCTGTGTGCTGAAGATGACAGGTGTGTGCAAGGTGGTAGCACGGAAGGAAGGTGGGACACAGCCCTGGTCACTCCGTGGGGCTGCCTCCCAGTCCTGGATGCCTAATTCATAATTTTCTCCTTTTGATGCGAATATGTGTGCCGGGGGTGGGGATAAGTTTGTGTTTAGGCTCTACTAACATGGGATGCTAACCATGCTCAACCCCAGAGAAAGATAACAAAGGAGATAAAATGAAGAAGACAAAATGGTAGATACAAAAGCAAATCACAGCCAGGTGTCATGGTACATGCCTGTAATCCCAATACTTGGGAGGCTGAGATAGGAGGATCGAAAGTTTGAGGCCAGCCTCAGCAACTCGGCAAGACCATGTTTCAAAATGAAAAATAAAAAGACCTGCCAAGCATGGTGGTGCATGCTTGTAATCCCAATACTTGGAAGGCTGAGTCAGGAGGATCTGGGTTCCTGGCCAGCCTCAGCAAGTAGTGAGACCCTCCATAGCTTAGTGAGACGCTGTTTCAAAATAAAGAATAAAAAATAGGGCTGGGGGTATAGCTTGGAGGTACAATGCCCCTGGGTTCAATCCTCAGAACCGAAAAAAAAAAAAAAAAAAAAAAAAAAAAAGACCTGGGGGTGTAGCTTAGTTTGCAGGTAGAATGCCTCTAGGTTCAATTCTAAGGACCAAAAAAAAAAAAAAAAAAAAAAAAATCACTAGTGTAAGTTGGAGAAGAAACAGCAGCTTGCTGCAGCCTCTGTTTTTATTACCATCACCTCCCTGACTCCCTGTGACTTCAAGGGACTGGGAAGAAGGCAGATTTCACTTGTACTCACGCCATCTTAGAAAGCTTTATTCATCTTACATGGCTTGAATACGTCTTGGGAGCAGGCACTGGTAAGTGCTTATGCTGGGGTAGGAGTTGCTTTTCCTAGAGTTGGCATGTGCTGGGTCCCTTCTTCCCGCTCCCTCCCATTCACACACATCCTTGGCTTCAGTGGTTCTGTTTGCCCGGCTTTCCCATCTTGTGACCCGTAGTACTACAGACTAATACCCCAGATTCCTCTCTGTATCCATGCCTCCACCGGCTTAGCCTAGACTTACGTAAATCATATGCAGCCAGTGGAGGGAAGAAACAGAGCTGGAACAGGGTGGATACAAAGCTGAGATCTTTGTTGGTTGTGGCTCCTGCAGCTTCCCAGGGCGTAGGCTATTGGCCCTCTTCTGTGCTTCCACGAAATCTCTCTCTTTTCTCGTAAAAAGTCCTTTATTGCTTAATCTAGCTCAAATTGGTTTTGCTTAATTTGCCTGCAAATGGCCTTTACAGAGAACACACACAATACGAATGTTCTTTAGGGTAGCGACAGTCTGAATACCTTGTTGGGTCATAAAGAACCCAACTGGAACACAATGTCTGCAGGAAAGTGGCGGCACCCCATCCCTCTATGAGTCACGTGGCCAGGTCCCATTTGGACCGAGGACTTACTGGTTCTTCTCCCATGCTGTGTTCAGCTCACCACCAGAGCCTCAGAATGGTGACCTACCCAGGGTCAATGACCTGGTGTGTTTGTTTTGACAAACTATTAATATCAGGAAAAGGAGAGCTTACGCCCAGAGCAGGGCAGCCAGGCAACAGGAAAATGGCAGAGGAGCCTCCAAGGGCAGCAAACAAATCCTAGACCTTTGGGATTTCTCCTGCAGCTTGCCCTATATGTACAGCCCCATTCTCCCAGCCATGCAAATGCTACTTCTGCTTTAGTGTAGCAAATCCAGGACTATCAGCATATGAATAGCAAAGCAAAATGCTTCTGGCTTCTCAGAGGACTTTGACTTTATTCTCTGCTTTCTATGAATCAATGAAAAAATTGAAAACTTTGAGATGGATAGGATTTCAAGGGTTTTATAAAAGATGCTGTCCTTAAAATGCAAATCAGTTGCTGAAAGCTGCAGGAGACATGAGGCTGTGGACTGCTCCTCCTCCTCCGTGGCCCAATCTCTCTGTGTGGCAAGAGGTAAAAGATGGGAACCAGGATCATTCACATATCAGTGAGTATGTAATCTCAGTGCTTGGGAGGCTGAGACAGGAAGATCGCAGATATGAAATGGGCCTCATCAATTTAGCAAGGCCCTGTTTCCAAATAGAAGATAAAATAGGGGCTGTGAGTGTAGCTCAGAGGTAGAATGCCCTTGAGTTTAATCCCCAGCACCAAAAGAAAGAAAGAAAGAAAGAAAGAAAGAAAGAAAGAAAAAATGATAGAAAAGGTATTAAATTTGTATATATACATATATGTATAGGAAAAAGCATAGTGTATAATATATGAGAGTCATTGATGTTACACGTGATTTCTAGCATCCTCTGGGGGTCACAGAACGAGTACCCCATGTGTGAGAGGGACCACTGAACCTGGCATGCTCCTTCTCCTCTCTGGGCAGCAGATCCTTCTTGTGCAGTCTTTGCCTTGTCTTCTGTCTTCCAAAAGAACCAGTTGCTGTTTATAATCCCACACTTGGACCCTTAATAGCCATCTACCTTCTGGCCTTGGCCTCACCCAATTCTCTTCTAACCTTTCCCAGTGGTGATAGCTGGCAATGGCACATCACCGTGGACCACTCACCTGGGCTGCTTTGTCAGTTAGCTGCAGGTGGGTTTGTTTGGCCTGGATGAATGTCCTGTAAAAGCAAATATGCTCCAAGTAAAGGGAGGAGTCATAGCTGTGTCTCCCTGCTTCCCCATTACAGATTCAATCTCCTGCCATGCATCTTTGAAGGAACTTGTAAGAAACTAAAATTGCCAGGATTTGATGGAGTTTAGTTGGGAGAGCTGCAATTTGGCTGAGAAAGTGCAGGAGTTTATTGGATGCAACAGGGGGCAGCAGAGAGTTGTTGCAGAGGTAAGCCATCATGGTGGGCTTAGAAGCCGGGCAAGAAGGCCACCAAGGAAGCCATAGGCAAGGATGCAGCCAGGAGCCAGCAGTTAAGGCAGATGCAGGCTTAGCCAGGCTTAAATAGGGAAGAGGAAGCTATGCAGAGATTGAGGAATGGAGCAATCAAAGATGGGCACTGGCAGCCTTTAAAACAGCGCTGTTCAATAAAGGCAAAACATTCTGGGTGAGGTGGTATATGCCTGTAATCTCAGTGCTTGGGAGACTGAGACAGGAGGATCGCAGGTTGGAGGACAGCCTCAGCAATTTAGTGAGACCCCTGTTTCAGCTAGGAGATAGAATCCCCAGTACTGGCCAAAAAAAAAAAAAAAAAAAAAAAATCTATCCCACAAATATGAGCCATATGTTACTTAACTTTTCTAGTAGTCACATCACACACACACACAAATAATAATAACAGGTGTAATTAGATTTAACAATATATTTTGGTTTACTCAATCTATACACAAAATTTATCATTTCAGTGTGTAGCTAACGAGATTATTAAGGAGATATTTTCTCTTCTCTTTTTCTTACTGCAGCTTCAAAGTCGGCCGTGAATTTTATAATCCCGGCACGACTCACTTGGATTGAGCCACCTGTGGATAGTGCTAATATAGAGTGTAGCTCTAAGTCATGTTAGAGACAGTCATGCACATAGGAGTGAGAGATCTCCAGGGAAAGGTTATCAGAGAGGGAGGCCAGAGGCTGGTGGCACACACAGCCCTGACTGGCCATTGTGCCATACTGTGTGTGAGTGTGTGTGTATGTGTATGTGTGTGTGTGTGTGTGTGTTTCTGGGATTACCCAGGGGCATTCTACCTCTGAGCTACACCCTCAGTCCTATTATTTTATTTTGGAACAGGGTCTCGCTAGGTTGTTGAGAGTCTTGCTATGTTGCTGAAGCTGTCCTTGAACCTGCGAACCTCTTGTTTTGGTCTCCTAAGTACTGGGATTACAGGTATGCGCCGCCATACCTGGCTCAATTGTATCTTTTTGACAGTGTGACAACCTGAAGCTTTATTTTGCAACCAGGACTTTGCCTTTTTCTAATTTACTATGATGAAACTCTTTTAAAGGGTATGATTTTATTATGAGGAAATTCTTTTAAAGGGCATGAGTTTATTATGATAACATCTCTTTTGAAGGGTATGAATGGGATGTCTAAACTATTCAGGCCAGAAGTGCTCTCGGAGACTATAGACTGAGCTGCAGGGAATGTAATGTATTTTCTATTCCTGAACCAGTGGGATCAATTGGTTGAAACTGCCCAGCTCCCTGTGTTGAGTAGGATTCAGAGGCTACATCCTAGCTCAGAAGGAGAGGGCACTGTGATTGTCTTTCAGGGATGCAACACATATTTGTCATCATTCTCGATGTGGTGCCAAGGTATCTAGGATCTGGAAACCCCGTGGACCCTGTGTGCACAACTGAACACTGCTGAACTCAGTTTCTTGGTTTGTGAAATGGAAATGCTCGTGTGTTCAGAATTGCTGTGGGCATCAAATGACATAATGGTAAGGACCTAGCATGTGGTTGTCATTTTATAAGTGTTTGGGTCCTCATCTTCTGTTTTGTCATTTTATTCTTACTTGTTGAGGGACCAGTTTGGACTCCATATTGTACCATGTAGTCTGGAGAATGTTATACAAAACTGTGGCTACCAAGTTAAAGAAATAAGCACACATTAAATAGTGAGTCATGTGTGGTAAATACTTAAGTCTTATCATGTGTCAAGGGATGTATTATAACTGCTAAAAAAAAACAAGAAAAGAAGAAGCCAGGTGTGGTGGTGTACACTGTAATCCCAGTACTTGGGAGGCTGAGACAGGAGGATCTCAGATTTGAAGCCAGCCTCAGCAACTTAGCAAGACCCTGTTTCAAAATTAAAAAGAAAAAAAAAAAAAGAAAAGGGCTGGAGGTGTAGCTCAGTGTAACTCTGGATTCAATCTCCACATCACCCCAAATAAAGGGGTAGGGGAGAAGAGAATGTCAGAAAAGTCTTTGCCAAGGACACTGCTCTTGAGTTAAGCAGGTACATTTTAACCCTGATAGTCATAAGAAATAGACCACTTTAAAGAAGACTCAGAATTCTCAAATCAGTTCCCAAAATGAGATTTTAAGCCTATCAATTCAAGCCCTACCAGTGGAGGACTGCATCTTTGAGTTGGGGCTTTGGTTAATGAATTAATATCTTATCTTGGAGCTGGCAATGGATGCCATTGCATCTCCTATATTAAAGTAGTCAACTTTTTTATTATGTCCTAAAATTACGGATCCTCTGCAAGTGCCGAGGAGCGTTTCCAATACAAATCGTCTCCTTGACGATCTCCTTTCTTGGAGATTTCTTAGAAGGCAGAAGATGGTCTGAGAGCAGCCGTTTAAGCCATTTCATATTTCACCTGCTTCAATTCTCTCGCGTTTAATTCCAAATCATTTTATTTCCCGCGGCCAAAATGAGTCTTTGAACTCCCCAGCCTTTAATCAGAAGATTCATTATTCCAGAAACATGCTTAGGTTTATGATGAAAATAAGTTGGGCTAAACACGTTCCCTTTTCCCTGGATGATCTGAGTAGCAGGCAGCAAGGAGTCCTCCAAGGTTGGCTTCCCTTAGCTGATGGGGGGCGGGAGAGCCATTCATTGCCAGCCCTGCAGCTGTTATGGGAACTCTAAGTATAAAGGGCTTATGCATTGAGCTTTTGGTTTTAGATCAGAGGAATTCTAAACAAATTTAGGAATCCTGAAGTTCTAATGGCTCCCCGCTCTAGATTAGTTGCTTTTGATTTTAGAAATGAATGTCTATTTTATCATGTGACCCCAGAAAATTTAATCACATTGGAGTAAAGTTTAATAATAATGATGATGATAATAATAATAATAATAATAACCACTTAATAATAGTAACCAAATAATAATAGTAACCCCATAATAACAGTAACATAACAATAATAGTAACCTACTACTACTACTACTAATAATAATGATATTAATAATACTAACAATAACCTAAGTAGAGTTTCACAATCTAATTCTGCATTTATTTCATGTGATGTATTTGGTATTTTTCTATTCCTTTCTCTTCTAATAGGTTCATGAAATTGAAATTGAGGCCTGGCAATGTAGCTCTGTGGAGAAGTGCTGGCCTAACATGTGTAGAGTGCCTTGCCTTCCTAGCACAGAGGTGGAGGTTGGGACTGAACATTCAGAGGCAGGGCAGAGACAGGAATGCTGAGTGATCTAGTCTTAAGCCCCTGTCAGTGCTGCCAACTGCATTTTCCAAAGGTCCAGAGGTGTTCCCATGGACCAGACCTGCTTCAGATCATGTTGTGGGACATATAATTAGCCTTCCTTGAAAATTATACTTTTTTTTTTTTTTTTTTTTGCGGTACTGGGGATTGAACTCAGGGGCATTCTACCTCCGAGCTATACCCCCAGCCCTATTTTTTATTCTTTATTTTGAAACCGAGTCTCACTAAGTTGCGGAGTGCCTCACTAGGTAGCTGAGGCTGGCCGCGAACCCGGATCCTCCGGTCTTAGCCTCCCGAATGCTGGGATTACAAG
>PVLC010029183.1:0-20419 GCA_004027655.1 Graphiurus murinus
GTGGTACTGGGGATTGAACTCAGGGGCATTCTACCTCCGAGCTATACCCCCAGCCCTATTTTTTATTCTTTATTTTGAAACCGGGTCTCACTAAGTTGCGGAGTGCCTCACTAGGTAGCTGAGGCTGGCCACGAACCCGGATCCTCCGGTCTCAGCCTCCCGAATGCTGGGATTACAAGCGTGCGCCACCACGCCCGGCTTGTCCCAAGCATTTTGAATAAGGGATTCAGTGTATGAACTGCCTAGTACAATCAAATCAAGTTAAAGATTAGTTCTGTGTGTGTGTGTGTGTGTGTGTGTGTGTGTGTGTGTGTGTGTCTGTGTCTCTGTCTCTCTCTCTCTGTCCCTGTCTGTAGGGGTGTGTGTGTATGCGTGTTTGTGTTTTCAATAGTTCTCCCTCCCCCAGCCCCTGCATACACACAGGAGATTGAACCTATGGCCTCACAAATTTTAGACAGGTGCTCTACCACTGACCTACATCCCTGGCCCTTTTGAGAGCAGGACTTGCTAAGTTGCCCAGGCTGGTCTGAAACTTTGGAATCCTCCTGCCTCAGTCTCCGAAGTAGCTAGAATCACAAGTGTGTGCTATACATAATCTTTGTGAATTTTGGAAAAAGAACAAAAATTCTAAAATGATCCCTACATTTCTTTTTTTTGTGTGTGTGGTACTGGGGATTGAACTCAGGGGCATTCTACCTCCGAGCTATACCCCCAGCCCTATTTTTTATTCTTTATTTTGAAACAGGGCCTCACTAAGTTGTGGAGTGCCTCACTAGGTAGCTGAGGCTGGCCCCGAACCCGGATCCTCCTATTTCAGCCTCCCAAATGCTGGGATTACAAGCGTGCGCCACCACACCCAGCTCAAAATGATCCCTACATTTCAAAAACTTTTATTTTGAAATAACTTTAGATTTACAGAGGAGTTTAAAAAATGAAAAGTTTCTCTATTAACATCTTAAAGAGCCTCATATTTTTCAAACTAAGAAGTCAACATTGGTATCATACTATTAACAAAACTAAATTTTATTCAAATGTTTCCAGTTACTATTATTTTTCTGTTGGAAATTCAATACATACTACTACATTGCATTTAGAAATTCCTGGATTTTAGAATTTTTTTCTCTTTATTATTTCAAACTTTTATAATACCCATTTTTGAGGGGAATGCTAGGGATTGAACCCGGAAGCATTCTATCTCTAAACTACACTCTCAGCCCTACTTTATTTTTTATTAGGAAACAGGGTCTTGCCAAGTTGCTGAGGGTCTCATTAAGTTGTTGAGGCTGGCTTCGAACCTGAGATCCTTCTGTCTCACCCTCCCAAGTGCTAGGATTATAGACATTCGCCACCACATCTGGCTACAATATCCATCTTGATTCTGATAATTAGTCATAGTTATACCTTTTGAGTTTAAAAAGACTTCTTTATAGGGAATAAGTATAGGTCAATTTTTTTGAGTCTCTTACGTACACATATATGAGAATTTTAGCATATGTGAAGTTAGTGATGAGCCTAAATATGTATTTGGAACTTGTGTTTAATTTTTTTCTGAGGTTTTCCCCTTCCCTCCCTCCCTCCCTCCTTTTTGTGGTCCTAGGGATTGAACCCAGGGACATTCTAACCTCCAAGTCACACCCTGAGCCCTTTTTTTTTTTTTTTTTTTTTTTTTTTTTTTTTTGCGGTACTGGGGATTGAACTCGGGCATTCTACCTCCAAGCTATACCCCCAGCTCTATTTTTTTTATTCTTTATTTTGAAACTGAGTCTCACTAAGTTGCGGAGTGCCTCACTAGGTAGCTGAGGCTGGCCGCGAACCCGGATCCTCCAGGTCTCAGCCTCCTGAGTGCTGGGATTACAAGCGTGCGCCACCACGCCCGGTACCCTGAGCACTTTTTATTTTTTGTTTTGAAACAGAGTCTTGCTCAGTTGCTGAGAGTCTTTCTACATTTCTGAGGCTGGCTTTGAACCTGCAGGCCTCCTGTTTCAGCCTCCCAAGTACTGGAATTACAAGCATGCACTACCCCAGCCAGTTTGTTATACACACACACACACACACACACACACACACACAGTGCATTTTTAATTATACAGACTTGTGGATTTCATTGTAGCATATTTATTCATGCAAATAAATATTTTGATTATATCCCCCCCTTAGTTTTAACTTTTATTATTTTTTTTAACAGAATTTCAATCTGAAGGTTATTCTGCCGGGTTTAAAAGAAGACTCACAGAATTTGAAAATCAGATTACTACCTGGTAATACTATTTTAAGAAATATTCCTAATAGTTACCTTTTAAATAATATTCTTTTGATAAAGTGTAATGATTTGGAAAGTTTGAGTTGGCATGTGATAATGGTATTTCTTGAAAATATATTCGGGTTCTCAAACATAATAGCACTGACAGAAATTACTACTAAAAAGGAAAACAGTTAAAAGAACAGGTTAGTGGAGTTCTAAAAATAATCTTGGGAGAAAAATTTGAGCATTGAAAATGTTTAGGGGAACTTTTCCTAAGGATATACTTAGTAGGTTTATATTAAACAGGGTCTTACGAAGTTGCAGCGGGCCTCACTAGTAACTGAGGCTGGCCTCGAACCTGCGATCTTCCTGTCTCAGCCTCCCAAGTACTGGGATTACAAGCATGCACCACCATGCCCAGCATAACTTCCATATTTTAAGAAGAAAGGTTTCTGATTTCATTTATATTAATTTGATATCAATTTAACTTGAGAAAATGAAATTGTGTTAAAGTTGCCGAGGATAAGCCAGGCATGGTGGCGCACGCTTGTAATCCCAGCATTTGGGAGGCTGAAACCAGAGGATCCAAGTTCACGCCAGCTTCAGCTACCTAGTGAGGCAACTTAGTAATACCCTGTTTCAAAAATAAAAGAAGGGCTGGGCGTGGTGGCGCACGCTTGTAATCCCAGCATTTGGGAGGCTGAGACCGGAGGATCCGGGTTCGCGGCCAGCCTCAGCTACCTAAGTGAGGCACTCCGCAGCTTAGTGAGACCCAGTTTCAAAATAAAGAATAAAAAATAGGGCTGGGGGTATAGCTCGGAGGTAGAATGCCTCTGAGTTCAATCCCCAGTACCGCAAAAAAAATAAAAAATAAAAAAAAAAAAAATAAAAGAAGGATGTGAGGGCGATCTGGCTGCAACATCTGTCACCCCATTGATCACTAGGGTTGATTCGGCTGATCTGGCTGGCTAGGCGGGTGTCCCCTTCCTCCCTCACCGCTCCATGTACGACCTTCCCCGAATAGAGGAGGACCGGTCTTTGGTCAAGGGTATGTGAGTAGCTGCGCTCCCCTGCTAGAACCTCCAAACAAGCTCTCAAAAATAAAAGAATAAAAAATAGGGCTGAGGGTATAGCTCAGAGGTAGAATGCCTCTGAGTTCAATTCCCAGTACCGCAAAAAAAAAAAAAAAAAAAAAAAAAAAGTTGCCGAGGATAAAAAATAATGGCTAATTTGAGAAGCAATTTGTTGTAATAATTCCGAGTTTCTTCTGGAATCGGCCCTTCTGAATTTGAATCTAGGTTAGCTATGGTCTGTGTCTCAGTTTTTTCACACATAAGGTGAAAGTATCTGCTCTCAGAGACTGTCATGAGTAGTAAGCCATTTGTGGCAGGTAATCCTCCCTTCGTGTGGTTCTGTGATAACTGAATGGGAGGCCACAGCTCCAAAAGGATGAAGTGCCACGAGCGCCGTACTGTGCAGAGAGGCTGTGCCTGTGAAGCGGGTAAAGTAGTGTTTGGTGTTAAAGTGTCAGCTCTAATGACAAATCTTGATCATATCTTTGTCTGTGCTGGTTCTGAGGAAAAGGAAACATTCGCCTACTGGCTTTCACAAATTCAAGTTGTTTGAAGTTTCCCTCAAGCATACATTGATGAAGAATTGAAAGTCTGCACATTAGAAGTACAAGAAAAAGCTAGCCAGGCATGGTGGCACACACCTGTGATCCCAGGACTTGGGAGGCTGAGACAGTAGGATCGCAGATTGAAAGCCAGCCCCAGCAAGTTAGTAGCAAGGCTCTCGGCAGCTTAGCGAAACCCCGTTTCCAAATAAATAAAATAGGGCTGGTGGTGTATCTTAGAATGCCCCTGGGTTCAATCACCAGTACCATGGGTAAAAAAATTATTTTGTGTTAATAAATACTAGCTATGCTTTATTTTAGAGGGTTAGTTTTAATACAGATTTGGGCAGTAAAATCTTAGTTACTAGATATTTTTCAATCAGAGAGGGAATTTGAGAGCAAAAATGTTAAAGGAGGAAGCAGTATGATATAGTGCTAAAATTCAAGGGTTTTCAAATTACAAACTATGTTCAAAACTTGAACCTGCTACTTACTAAACTTGTGTCTTGACAAAATATTTAATCTCTCAGGATTAAGTATTTTTCTCTAGATTAATTACATATAGATGTTTCCTCACCTAATAGTGGAGATAATAACAATACCTTCTTTGCGTCAGTTATTGTGAGGTTGATAATGGTGGTACTTAATTAAAACTTAGCACAATGTCTGGCATATAGTAGATAATAAATACTAATTAATATTATAAAGTAAAAGTGTTTCCAGTAACTTTTTTTTGTATCCAGTATTTAGCATAAATTGAATCTTAAAATATTAGTAATTGCAGAGCAAATAATTTAGCTTACTGCAGAAGCATAAGCCCTTTTTTATTAATCTTACAAGAAACTTGTGGTGTAATCTGTTTATGACATGAGAGGTAGCAGACAATCTAATAAGTGAATTATCTGGTTATGTCATTATATGCACTAATGTTTTGAATGCCTGAAAACAGGCATGTCTTTACTTGTGCTGGAGAAGTCAGGCATTGTGTAAAGATAAAGCTGGTGAAAAAAATAGTTTCATAAACTTTTTATTCTTGAATATTTTTTGTCCCATGATCCTTTTAAGATTTTACATGCTCAGGTTATTTGTAGTGTGAGTTATCACTTACATTATAGCTTGTAGCATAAAACTAAGCCTCAACATCAAATATTTTTATATAAATTAAGACAGCTCCCATTACATATAAAATCTATGCATTTTGGAGATAAAAATTAGTAAACATGAACATCACTTAGTGTTTTTTTTCTTTCTTTCTTTTTTTTTTTTTTTTTTTTTGCGGTACTGGGGATTGAACTCAGGGGCATTCTACCTCCGAGCTACACCCCCAGTCCTATTTTTTATTCTTTATATTGAAACTGAGACCAAGTTGCAGAGTGCCTCACTAGGTAGCTGAGGCTGGCCGCGAACCCGGATCCTCCAGTCTCAGCCTCCCGAATGCTGGGATTACAAGCGTGCGCCACCATGCCCGGCACTTAGTGTTTTCTTTCTTGGCATTATTTATAAAATATTAAATCTTTTGTGGTTTTTTTTTTTTTTTTTTTTTTTTAATATTTCAGTACTTTACTCTTTGAAACCTAAAGGTGTATTTCATTGATTTTTCTGATAGGTCCTCCTCGTCGATTGAAAGTGAAACCTGATTCTGAAATTTTAGTTATAGAAAATGGAACAGCTTTCCCATTCCAGGTTGAAGTTCTAGATGAATCAGACAACATAACAGCCCAACCGAAACTGATTGTTCATTGTAAGGTAAGCTTATTTTGAGATAAGGGTACTTCAATTTTATTTTGAGTCCAGTGGAAGTAAGTAGCAATAACTACTATACCTTTTAGCTACTTTATAGTAAGCCTTACATATGATCTTTCATAACTATTCCATGGAGACGTTTGTGGGATCTCTCATTGCTAGTAGTTTTTCAGTGTCCTTAAGCCAATAAAGATGCCAGTTTTGTTCAGTTTCATAAAGAGATTTATAGAGGAAAGTTTTCTCTCCTCTCCTGTTTTTCTACCTCTCCCTTTCAGATGAAGTATTTTATTTATAAATAGAGTTATGGATGGATGAATGAAAGTAGATAAAAAGAAAGGAAACCTAATAAAGTAAAAAAGAAAAGAACATTGATTGACGAAGTTGGTTTTCCTCTCAAACATAACATTACTTTAGCATGGTAGAAAAATTATTCTTTTTGTTCATAGATGCCCTAGAATTTTGAATTCTACTTAGAATTTTCAAATTTATAGCTGTAGTGAATATTTGAAAATTTTAGCAATTATTGAGTAATCAGCTACATTCGATTATGGTTTTAAATTATTTTTCATTCTTCCTATAGTTTTCAGGTGCTCCAAACCTTCCAGTCTACTCTGTAGATTGCAGTAGTTCTGGAACCAGTATTTTAACAGGATCTGCAATTCAAGTTCAGAATATTAAAAAAGACCAGACTCTTAAAGCAAGAATTGAAATACCTGTAAGTTGTTATTATTATTCCTTGCTATTATGTTTATTCAAAATAGTCTTTATATAATAAATAATAATTAATAAATATATAGTTTTGTATTGGTATTGTCATAGAAAGGTATTTCTTCATAATGTGCTGTTAGGCTGTTTTTGTTGAAGATGTATTATGGTGAAGCCAACTTGAAGGACACTACAAACAGTCTCATAGATTACTGAATGGTATAGCAAATAATTAAAATACTTGAATGTGGTTTCGTAAATGTACTCAATATAAGTGGCAGACGGCTCATACTTTGTACTAATTATACACCAGTTATTAGTATATCTTGAGCTTCAAAAGGGTAAAAGATGGCTTTTATTTTCTTAGTTAGAATGAGTTGACTCTTGGCTTTATTTTAGTTCTTTTCCAGACGGTTAGAGTTGATAACCGTTAACTATTTATTATGCATTAATATGGACAACATTTTTGAGCACAGTATCTTGCTGAAAAGTCAAGAAGCATAGGACGTAGGGTTAGTAAGGAGCGTGGGCTTGGAGGCAGTGTGAAGGCAGGACTTACTGACCACCTGGGCAGCAGGAGGAGGAAGAGCAGGGGTCTGTGTCTGGTAAGACAGACACCATCTTCTAATTAACAGATACAGCTTCTGGTAACACTTCAAGATCTTATCCAAAGGCAGTGACTGAGTTCCAGGAGTTGAGCAGATAAGATAAGCTTATCATAGACTGCTTGATAATTTGGGAGGAAGGAATTTCAAATACATTGTCAATCACATGAATGGGTTTCCATAGAAATGGCTGCAACTGGAGGAAGAGGAAGATGAACTAAGTAAGATTGGAAAGGTATTTTAGTGCTAAGTTTATTTTAAATTTAGTGTATGCTATGGAGTGTGCTATAGCTAGATTTTGAAATAATGTTGTAGTATTTTATTTTATGTACCTAAAACTCAGTTTATATAACAGAATCCAGTTCTTCAGTAATCTGTGGAACACGAGTATGCCAATATAAAATTGTAAAATCCTCAGTATATTGGTCAGCTCAGCCTTCGGGGCATCTAGAGCCTTTCTCTGGCTATAAGCACCTTCCCTCACTTACCCTAGTGTGTGTTACCAGTTGACATAACATGGAAAGCTTCAGTTTACCTGAAGTAATACATTATGTGAACAAAAATAAAAATACATACCGTAGCAGTGTTTCTATAACATGTAGTGTTACTGAAAGTTCATTCTCATTCTCATATTCTCACCCCCCTCCTCCTCTTTTGTAGTACCAGGAATTGAACCCAGGGACATTCCACCTCTGAGCTATACCCTCAGCCCTTCTTATTTTTTTGAAACAGGGTCTTACTAGGTTGCCGAAGCTGTCCTTGAATCTGTGATCCTCCTGTCTCAGCCTCCCAAGTACTAGGATTACAGGCATGCACCATCATACCTGGCTGTGTTTTCATCCTTATTAATAAATAATTAATAATTAATAAATAAATAATATCATGTCACTAAATCTGTGACATGATAAAAATTTTCTAGGTTTTCAACGCTATTAAAGAAACTCAAAAATAAGAGGAAAGAGCCAGGCGTGGTGGCTCACGCTTGTAATCCCAGTACTTGGGAGACTGTGACAGGAGGATCACAGGTTTGCAGCCAGCCTCAGCAACTCTGAGAGGCCCTATGCAACTTAGTGAGACCCTGTTTCCAAATAAAAAATAAAATAGGGCTGGGTATGTAGCTCAGAGCTAAATGCTCTTGGGTTTTTTTACTGCAAAAAAATAAAAATTAAAAAAAGGAGGAAAGGGATCCTTTTAGTCCAACTATATTTGATGTTGGTTTTAAGAATGTAACCAAAACCAGGTGTGGTGGCACATGCTTGTAATCCCAGCATTTGGGAGGCTGAGACCGGAGGATCCGGGTTTGCGGCCAGCCTCAGCTATCTAGTGAGGCACTCCGCAACTTAGTGAGACCCTGTTTCAAAATAAAGAATAAAAAATAGGGCTGAGGGTATAGCTCGGAGGTAGAATGTCCCCAGGTTCTATCCCCAGTACCACACACACACACACACACACACACAAAATGTAACCAAGCCATTTATAACCTGATGGAATTACTAATAGTGCAGTGCCCAGTACTTGGGAGGCTGAGACTGGAGGATCTTGGTTCACAGCCAGCCTTAGCTACTTAGTGAGGCCCTCTGCAACTTAGTGAGACCCGGTTTCGAAATAAAGAATAAAAAATAGGGCTGGGGGTGTAGCTTGGAGGTAAAATGCCCCTGGGTTCAATCTCCATTACTATAAAAAATAAAAATAAAAAAATGCAGTGCCATTTTAGTGACAAAACCCTAAAGCATAACAGTATACATGGTGATCTTCTATAATGTTGAAACTAAATTCTTCAGCAGTACAATGGATTTGTGATTAAATTTTAAAAATAAACTTTAGTGCAGGTATCACTCAGTATATATTTGTATTTTCCTCTCTTCCTAGAGTTGTAAAGATGTGTCACCTGTGGAAAAAACCATCAAGTTGCTTCCCAGTAGCCATGTTGCACGACTACAAATATTTAGTGTGGAGGGACAAAAAGCAATCCAGATCAAACATCAGGATGAGGTTAATTGGATAGCAGGGGATGTCATGCGGAATCTTATTTTCCAAATGTATGATGAAGGAGAAAGAGAAATCAATATAACATCAGCTTTAGCAGAAAAAATTAAAGTAAGTATCTCAAACAAATTCGTCATTTGCAAGAATTTTTTTTTATATTTGGAAGACTAAAGAAGTTTTATGGGAGCCGGGCATGGTGGCGCACGCTTGTAATCCCAGCATTTGGGAGGCAGAGACCGGAGGATCCGGGTTCGCGGCCAGCCTCAGCTACCTAGTGAGGTACTCCTCAACTTAGTGAGACCCGGTTTCAAAATAAAGAATAAAAAATAGGGCTGGGGGAATAGCTCGGAGGTAGAATGCTACTGAGTTCAATCCCCAGTACCGCAAAAAAAAAAGAAGTTTTATGGGTAGCCTCTTAGAAGCAACTACCACAGAAAAATACTATTATTTAAAATCTGGGGCTGAAAAAATTTTTTTAGTGGACTTGATTGAAATGTGGATGATTTGCATGTTACAAATTTGTACTAAGAAAAATGGTACTGAGCCAGGTATGTTGGTGTATGCTTATAATCCCAGAAGTTGGGAAGCTGAGATAGGAAAATTGAAGGTTGGAGACCAAGTGCATGGTGACCAAGGGCAAGACCCTGTTGCAAAATTCAAAAATAAAAAGGACTGGGGGTGTAACTCGGAGATAGAAAGCCTCTGGGTTCAACCCCTAGTACCACAAACACACAAAAGAAAGATAGGAACCTAATAAAACAGTGGCAAAAATAAAATAAAATAAAAGGAAGAGTACAATATGAACAAATGTTAGGAAGTAGATAAATACTGTAAAATTATGGTAGTTTACCTTGCTTGCAGCAATTGTAGGAAAGGTTGCTGCTCATTGAGTTATTCTGAAGTGGAAGGAGGAAGGTTATCTGAAATTGGATGGAAAATTCTAACACTACATTGTGGATGAGTGTGGCTGTAGCTGTTTGGAGTCCATCATTCTGTGTATTCCCACATAGTTTGGTTTGGCTGGGTAGTTTTATGTTTTCACTTAGTTTTTCCATGTGCTTAAGTTAAAGTAAAATTTGCTTTATGCTTCAGTTGTTCCCTAATACATTAATCGCATTGGAATTAATTTGTACTTTTAAACCCAGTGTTTGCAGCAGAACTGACCTAAAGGTAATTACATGATTAGGGACCATACTTTTTTCCTTGATACCTAAATAGAGAGAAAACTCCCCAAATCTTGAGAGTAGGAAAAGAACTTTCTAAATTCAGGCTTCTTTGCAGCAGTTAGAGATATGTCTAGGGAGCCAACGTTTGTGGGCCCTTACATAAGAGATGACAATCAACTAATTTTTTTTTGGCAGTACTAGGGATGGAACCTGGGGGCATTCTACCTCCAAGCTATAGCCCCAGCCCTATTTTTTTATTCTTTATTTTATTTTATTTATTTATTTATTTTTACGGTACTGGGGATTGAACTCAGGGGCATTCTACCTCCAAGCTACACCCCCAGCCCTATTTTTTTTTTTTTTTTTTTTTTTTGCGGTACTGGGGATTGAACTCAGGGGCATTCTACCTCCGAGCTACACTCCCAGCCCTATTTTTTATTCTTTATTTTGAAACCAAGTCTCACTAAGTTGCAGAGTGCCTCACTATGTAGCTGAGGCTGGCCACGAACCCGGATCCTCAGGTCTCAGCCTCCCGAATGCTGGGATTATAAGCGTGGGCCACCACGCCCGGCCCCAGTCCTATTATTTATTCTTTATTTTGAAACCGAGTCTCACTAAGTTGCAGAATGCCTCACTAGGAGCTGAGGCTGGCCTCGAACCTGGATCCTCCTGTCTCAGCCTCCCGAATGCTGGGATTACAAGCGGCGCCACCATGCCCGGCTTTTTATTCTTTATTTTAAAGCAGGGTCTCACTAAGTTGCAAAGGGCCTCACTAAGCAGCTGAGGCTGGCCACGAACCCAGATCCTCCAGTCTCAGCCTCCCAAATGCTGGGATTACAAGCGTGCGCCACCACGCCTGGCTTCAGCTAAATTTTTGAGCATTACCATCTCATTCTGCCCATCCTGAGTTCCCAAAAATGGGATCTGGTAATTTAAAAGTAATTTTATTATTTAGCTTTGGTTTGTTTTTTAAGGTTTTATATGGAATAACTCTGTTCCAGCCAGTTTGTTTATTTTTTCCTTCCATAATGAAGGAAAGAAGGAATGAAAGAAAAAATGCCCCACTCCTGCCTGGAAGGGGAGGCAAGTCGTTTTTTATCTTTATCAGCAGATTCAAAGGTGAGTGGTTTAAAAGTGGTGCCAGTGACTTGGCTTTGAACTGCTTTCTTACAATAATGCCTCCACCCATCAAGGGAAAACAAAGGGTGGGGGAATTACTAGAAAGCCTTCCCCAACCAGGCTTGTAATCCCAGTACTTGGGAGGCTGAGACAGGAGGATTGCAGGTTTACAACCAGCCTCAGCTACTTAATGAGACCTTCCGCAACTTGGTGAGACCCTGTTTCAAAATAAATAATAAAAAAATGATCTAGGGGTGTAGCTCCGAGGTAGAATGCCTCTAGGTTTCATCCTCGGTACCACAAAAAGGAGGAAGGAAGAAAGGGAGGGAGGGAGGGATGGAGGGCAAGCCATTTTGCTGCTATTCTCCAAGTTTGTGGCCTGCACTTGGAAGATTTTACCTCAAACTCTATATAGTAGTAATATGTTTCTTGGGTGCCAAAAATCTTAAATTGTGTGACAGTAAACAATAGTGAATACAACTTTTTTTAAGTTAAATGTATCATCTTTGTAAGGCTTTATAGTCTTTAGAGAATTAAGCCAAGATTGAGTCACATCAGCGTAAACTGAGTTGGCTTCCACAAGAGGGCAGCACAGCTAGGATATGGGAAGAAAGCCTTTGTCTTTTTTTTCTTTCTTTCTTTCTTTTTTTGTACTGGGTATTGAACCCAGGAGCATTCTACCTCCGAGCTACACCCCCAGTCTTATTTTTTATTCTTTATTTTGAAGCAGGGTCTCACTAAGTTGCGGAGGGCCTCACAAGGTAGCTAAGGCTGGCTGCAAACCTGGGATTCTCCTGTCTCAGCTTCCCAAGTATTGGGATTACTAAACGTGCACCACCACCCCCGGCAGCCTTTGTCTTTTTATGTAACACCTACATGTTTCTTATACTCCACTGTTAGTGTGGCATACATTGGAAAACAGTATTAAGCCGGGCGTGGTGGCACACGCTTGTAATCCCAGTACTTGGGAGGTTAACACCGGAGGATCCTGGTTCTCAGCCAGCCTCAGCTACTTAGTGAGGCCCTCTGCAACTTAGTGAGACCCTGTTTCAAAATAAAGAATAAAAAATAGGACTGGGGGTTGTAGCTCGGAGGTAGAATGCACCTGGGTTCCATCCCCAGTGCCACAAAAAAAAAAAAACGAAAACAGTATTAAAACATCAGTGATTTAAAAATCACAACTAGCCGGGCGTGGTGGCGCACACTTGTAATCCCAGCATTTGGGAGGCTGAGACCAGAGGATCCGGATTCACAGCCAGCCTCAGCTACCTAGTGAGGCACTCTGCAACTTAGTGAGACCTTGCTTCAAAATAAAGAATACAAAATAGGCCTGGGGGTGTAGCTTGGAGGTAGAATGCCCCTGAGTTCAATCCCCAGTACTGCAAAAGAAAGAGGTGGGGGGAGATATCACGATCACAACTAGCTAGCTAGGTGTAGTGGTATATACGTGTAATCCCAGTACTTGGGAGGCTGAGACTGGAGGATCCAGGTTCGAGGCCAGCCTCAGCTATTTAGTGAGACCCTGTTTCAAAATAAAGAATAAAAAAAAGGACTTGGGGTGTAGCCCGGAGGTAGAATGCCCCAGGGTTCAATCCCCAGTACCTCAATCAACCAGTCAATCAATAGAATC
The DNA here is from genome assembly GCA_004027655.1 of Graphiurus murinus. Classification (NCBI taxonomy): domain Eukaryota; kingdom Metazoa; phylum Chordata; class Mammalia; order Rodentia; family Gliridae; genus Graphiurus; species Graphiurus murinus. The sequence goes on from PVLC010029183.1 coordinate 12,812, forward strand.
ACAACTATAGAAGTTTAAAAGCAGAGAGAACATTAAGCTAAAAATTCTTAAATAGAAAGGATTAAAATCTTAAAAATTGGACAGAGTAGGGTAATCAACTTGAAAAAGTATGGATTAAAGTAACAAAATAAGGAATTTCAAGGATATAGACTTTAGAACCAAAAACCTCAGGAACAGATAAGACCAAAAGGCCAGGAGCCGGACCTGGTGGCACATGCCTATAATCCCAGTACTTGGGAGGCTGAGATAGAAGGATTGCAGTTTTGAGGACAGCCTCAGCAAGTAGTGAGACTCATCACTAGTTAGACTCTGTTTCAAAACAAAAATGAAATCAGGGTAGGGGTTTAGCTCACAGGTAGAATGCCCCTGGGTTCCATCCCCAGTACCCAAAAAAAAAAAAAAAAAAAAAGACCAAAAGGCCAGAAAAATAATTACATCAGTGGTATGACTTCTTAGCTTGCAAATAGAGGTACACACCAATCTCATTAAAAGCCTCTATTCATATTTCTCAGAATCAGTCGCATAATCTGTATTTTTAAATGATAATGACCACAATGATAATCTTGTGACAACATTCTAAAGGAAGGGCTTAAGAATTTTTGTTTTATTGCAGCAAAAGATACAGTACAATAACGGCAAAGACAATGAGATACTATTTTTTATCATTGTAAAATATGCACCGCCATCATTACTGACCACAAAGGGGCTTTCTTTTTCCTTGGGGATGAGGAGTATGGATTACAATTAGCTTAAAACATCTTTAGTGAGATGAGTGGCAGTAGTCCTGCATTAGACAGACCAAGCTTTGTATTATTCTTAAATATGTAATTTTCTCCTAGGTAAACTGGACTCCTGAGATTAACAAAGAACACTTGCTACAAGGTCTGCTTCCTGACGTCCAAGTGCCAACATCTGTAAAAGATATGCGCTACTGCCAGGTTTCATTCCAAGATGACCATGTGTCTCTGGAGAGTGCATTTACAGTAAGGTTTGTGGATTTGGTGTATTGAGATATTTTAAAATTTAGCTTATAGCATACATGTTTATTCCAGACTACACATGTGAAAATCATTTCTGAGGTAAAGTATTGCAGTTTTTATGAAACCGAGTAGGTTGTCTGGAATAAAACTTCAGTGTAGATGATGATTAACTCTTACCGTGGTTATAACCCTGTGCTACTTTGGCCTTCTAGTAACTGGGAGAGCTAGGACTTCCACTAGAGGAAGGTCCTCCTAGAGAAAGCAACAGTGAAGACTCCTGCAAAATGACAAAGGTGTGAAGAATAAAAAGATATAGGGTGATGAGTCAGTGTGACGTTCAAAGGGGAAATTCTCTCATTCATTAGTGGTGACCATAGGACTTGGGAAAGGGAAAGACTTATTCAATATGTAAAAACCGTACTACCTTTTCTGGCCTGTCAGTTCCTTGGCCCCTCTTTTCCATTAGCCTGTTGTGCTCTGACTCCTCTATCCATTTTTATACTATTCCCACACTTAGAACAGCTCTGTATTTGAGATACAATCTTAAGATACACCATTCTCTGACTTAGCCATTTCTCTTGATGAGTTACTATTTCCCATCTCTTTCTCAGTGCTGTCATAATAATTTCCTCCTAGCCCAGCATACATACCATGACTTCACATGTCTTTTGGGTTGATTGCTATATTTTATAAATTGAAGAAGCATTTGGAGGGATGTCGTTGTTCTTACATTGTAGAATGTTATATATGTATTGCTTTTTAATATATTGAAATTATTTTAATTTTTTTCTATAATTAATAGTATAGATAAAGCCTTTTAACCAATTTCAGACCACTTCCTGATGAACCCAAACATTTAAAATGTGAGTTAAAAGGAGCAAAAACAGTGCAGATGGGCCAAGAGCTTCAAGGAGAAATAGGTTAGTATAGCTTTCTTTCTTTCTTTCTACTATGGTATTTCCTTACATTTTTTAATATACATAATCTGAAAGGCAAGCTTTGACATACTTTCAAAATCAGTTTGCTAGCCAGGCATGATGGCATACAACTGTAATCCCAGCTACTTGGGAGGCTCAGGCAGGAGTACCCCAAGTTTGAGGCTAGCTGGGGTAATTTAATGAGACCCTATCACAAAATTTTTAAAAAAAATTTTTTAAGAGCCAGGGATGTAGCTGAGTGGTAGGGTACTTGCCTAGCATGTACTGAGGCCCTGAGTTAAATCCCTAGAACTAAAAAATAGTTTGCTTAAGAAATCCTGCCTTTTGTTAGAAGAAATGATTAGTATTAAAAGTATAAAATAAATGTTTGGATGGATTCCTGTGTAGCCTATATTTTTCTTATATCTAGAAAATTATATAATATTAAAATATTTCCTTTGAATTTTCATGGTAAAAAAATCTGAGAGAGAAGATTGGGGTGTGGCTCAGTGGTAGAGTGCTTGCCTAGCATGTGCATGTCCTTGAGTTTGAACCCTGTCACCACCACCAAAAAAAAAATCTATCATTAGCATCATGTTAAATATATATAGTTTAAGTGTACTTGTGTAGATTTTGATTTATTAATCTTTAGTGATAATAAAAAATGAGTATAATCATTTTATACCAAATATTACTTATGTAAGAGAACAAAAATTGCTAAGTATATTTTGAAGTGTGTTATAGATAATTATGTCTTTTATTAAAAGTAACATCTTAAGATAAAATGCATTTTTTCTTTTAAGTTATAATAATTACAGATCAGTATGGAAATCAGATTCCAGCATTCTCATCAAGTTCTTTAACTGCTTTGTCAATTGCTGGGGTTGGGCTTGACAACTCAAATTTGAAAACTACTTTGGAGGTATGGCTACTTTCTATAACAGTTAATACCATTGTTTTATGTGTTTTAAAAGTTAGGGAAATATGAAAATAAGAAATTTGACTTAATTTTTAAACTGAAAATCATAAAAGACTTTCAGACTTTTATCATGAAAAATTTCAAACATATACAAAGTAGACAGAATAGCATAAGTTATTCCTGTGTTCCCCACATTCAACTTTAATACTTACTATGTCTCCCCTCGCCATATCATTTTGAAGTAAACTATAGGTGTTATATCACCTCTTCATAAGTATTTTGATAGGTGTGTGTGTGTGTGTGTGTGTGTGTGTGTATGTAAGTTTTCTAAACTTCCCAGTTCTCACACCCTGCCCTAAACAGGATAGTGAGGAAAAAACTGATGGTTAAAGTTTGCAATTATGCAGTTAATTGAAGTTAGTTTGAAAAATAGAAGCCCTGGTGGAATTCTTGCAGTTGAAACCACGTACTGTGTTTGGAGAGGTCAGATCCAGTTGTATCAAGGGAAAGGGAGCTGTAGAATTGAGTGTTAAGGAACTTGCCAGGCCCAGTGTGTGGGGGAGAGGAGGCGCTCTCGGGTCTAAAGGGAGTTGAACTCAGCACTGGGCTTTGTAAGACCTTTCTTTTTTGAGCCTTTATTTTACTTCTGATTTGGCAAGATAACCCTAAGAGGAGCCTCTTTGTTGCCCTTCCTAACTAGGGTTTCTGTTTCCGCTAATCTGTTATGCTATTGTTTTCTAATTTTCCAAGCACCACTTGGAGCTTTTTTTGGGGGGTGGGGGGAGGCTACTGGGAATTAAACCCAGGGATTTTCTACCTCCAAGCTATTTTTTATTATTTTTTTATTTTGAAACTAAGTTACCCAGGCAGACCTTCAACCTGCAGTCCTTCTGACTCAGTGTCCCAGGTACTACAATTACAGGCATGCACCACCATGCCCAGCTGAAGTCTGCTTTTTGACTTCTAGGTTCTTCCGTCACTATCTTGAACCACAGGTAAAATTAGAAGATAAATGTGCTCCTGTTGTCATACATGAGTAATCCCTGCTTCTTCTCACTCGCTCCTCTTTCACCTAATTGCTCCTAAATTATACCCCGTCTGCATCTTCAGTGCTTCCTCTCTATTAGATTGTTTTCATCAGTTTATGCTCTAATATCTCTTCTTCTACCTGCCCTCTCCCCCAAAAAAACCTAGCAAAACTTCTTTTGGCCCTGTATTCCTATTGTCTGCCTCCTTCCTTTTCTAGTAGAAGTCTCTCCTTTTAATAATAAAACCTGTTAGCAGAGTTTTGAGTAGTGTTTTCTCATCCTTTTCTGACACGTCTAGCAAGCTGCTCTGATCCTGTTTTTTCATGCTCTGGGCCCCTGCCCAAGTTTTCCTTTTTCATTCTAGGCCACTGTCTGGCTTATCTGCATTTTACATAATGCTGCATTTAAAATCTATTGCTTTGCTCAGCCACGGTGACACATGCCTTAATCCCAGTCACAGGTTCAAAGCCAACCTCAGCAACTTAGCAAGACCCTGTTAAAAAATAAAAGGGGCTGGAGGTATATCTCAGAGGTAGAATGCCCCTGGATTCAGTCCCCAGTATCACGAAGTAAATTAGAACAAAATTTGTTACCTTAGCATGGCCTGTAATAATATTCCACCTCAGTATAATTTCACAATTTCCTCCCCCGTAGCTCTTTACTTTCTCACAAACTGGATTTCTTTTAAACTTCTATCGTTTTACAACTGTTATATACTATCTTGGCTCATTTTGGGGATTTTATATATAATTCTGTTTGTGTTGGTCTACAATTTATAAATGTAAGTTCATGTTCAAGATTTGAAAGAAAATCAGAACAACTTCCAACATGACTTTAAAAAAGGAATCACTTTTGGAGATTTTGCTATTAAATGTGGAATTCTATGATACAGTTCATATATTTTGAACTTTCAATGTTTTACTAATGAATATCTATTTGATTTGGTTTTTGTTTTTTTTTTTTTTTAATGTGTTTTTACTGGTCCACTGAGTTGATTTGTTTTCTAAATATCAAAAAGTTCGACCGGGCGTGGTGGTGCACGCTTGGAATCCTTGTAATCCCAGCATTTGGGAGGCTGAGACCAGAGGATCCAGGTTTTCGGCAAGCTCAGCTACCTATACCTAGTGAGACACTCTACAACTTAGTGAAACCCTGTTTCAAAATAAAGAATAAAAAATAGGGCTAGGGGTATAGCTCGGAGGTAGAATGCCCCTGAGTTCAATCCCCAGTACCACCCAAAAAAAAAAAAAAAAAAAAAAAAAATTCCCCTAAATCTGTTAGGGTGTTAGAGGAGATTAACTTTGATTTTTTTCCCCAGTGTTTATGTAACATTTGTTTCAGAACATAAAACCTGAGGTTTTCTGCTTTTTTTTTTTTGGTTTTTGGTTTTCTGCTTATTAAAGGGTCACTATTTACTACACTACAGTGTTTATGATAGAATGGAATCAGTTCAGGTCATGTAGTCACATTGCAGAGACTTTCAGCTAATTTTATTGATTCCCATTACTGTGATACATTAGGCATTATTTAAGTAATGCCTATTTAAGTAATGCCTACTCTCATGGAGGTTATCTTGTCAAGGGCAGGGCATGCAGTAAATAAAAAGTAAGTGATAGCCAGACTTGGTGGAGCACGCTTGTAATCCCAGTACTTGGAAGGCTGAGATAGGAGGATCACAGGTTCAAGGACAGCCTCAGCAAGTCGAGAGATCCTGTTTCCAAATAAATAAAATCAGCCTGCTGTTATAACTCAAGGTAGATAGAATGCCTCTGGGTTCAATCCCCAATACCACACACATGCACACAAAAAGAGTCAGTGATAAGAAGAAAAAGTAAAGAAGGTAATGGTGTGCCATTTTTTTCAGGGAAAACCCTCTTTATTAAGGCATTGTTTGTACAGATAAGCAAAGAAAAGCGATGTAGATACCTGGTAAAGAATATTACCAGCAGAGTGAAAGAGTATATGTGCGGAGGATGTCGAGCACACAAGCAATGTGGGTAACGGAAAAGAGGCAGTATAGATTGACCCTAAACTGCTGTGAAATTTGAAACTCTGAGCACTGACATGACACTCAGAACATTTCAGGCTGGGCGTGGTGGCGCACACTTGTAATCCCAGTGCTTGGGAAGCTGAGACCAGAGGATCCAGGTTCTCGGCCAGCCTCAGCTACTTAGTGAGGCCCTCTGCAATTTAGTGAGCCCCTGTTTCAAAATAAATTTAAAAAAATAGGGCTGGGAGTATAGCTTGGAGGTAGAATGCCCCTGGGTTCCATCCCTAGTACTGGAAAAAAAAAAATTTTTTTTTTTTCAGATTTTGGAGTTTTTCAGATTTTTGGATTAGGAACACTCAGCCAGTAAAATTTATTCAAATATTCCAAAACTGGAATAGGAAACACTTCTGATCTGAAGCATTTCAGATAAGGGGTATTTGACCTTTGCAAGGAAGAGGGAAATTAGAAAAACATCAGACAATGTAGCCAGCACCTTTTAGATTCTCCCCCACCAAAAAGAAAGAAAGAAAGAAGCCGAGTGTGGTGGCACACACTTGTAATCCCAGTGTTTGGGAGGCTGAGACCAGAGGATCTCAGCTAGCCTCAGCTAGTGAGGCACACCACAACTTAGTGAGATCCTGTTTCAAAATAAAGAATAAAAAATAGGGCTGGGGGTATAGCTCGGAGGTAGAATGCCCCTGAGTTCAATCCCCAGTACCGCAAAAAAAAGAGAAAGAAACTTAGTTTTTCTTCTCATGAAAGTAAAATTTATGGTACTCCACTCTTGGCAGGGTACAATTTACTTATTATTATGTCACCCAGAAACAACTTTGTGGCCATAGGTTAATGACAAAACATTGAATTTTAATGTTTTGGAAACTAAACAATATCACTCTGTCTTTTCTTGATGTACTTTTCTTCACTAGGAAAACACACAAAGCATAAGTGTAAGAGGCATCAAATTTATTCCAGGTCCTCCTGGAAATAAGGATCTTTGTTTTACTTGGCGTGAGTTTTCTGACTTTATTCGTGTGCAGCTGGTTTCTGGACCTCCAGCAAAACTTGTCCTTGTAGACTGGCCAGAGCTAAAAGAGGTGAGTGATTTTATGTCTTTACAGAAAGAATTTAATACCACATGGCTTATTACTTTACCATTGTCAATGAATTAGAATAGATATATCTTGTTGAAGTAACAACAATTATGATAGTAAAAAAGAGTAAGCTAATGTGAGTCTTTGTTATTTAAGTGATCTGATCCCGATTTGCTAAAATAATGAATGTAAAGTAAAAAGACTAGTATAATAAACCTCATTGTTCCAGTAACTTGGTTTTATTAGTTACTGATTTTTGCCTATTTTGTTTAGTTGTTCTCTCACAATAACATAACTTTTTATTGGAGTTTTATAAAGCATATCCCAGACATCCTATCATTATATGCATACATACTTTCGTATGTATGTTTTGCTATGAAAATACTTAAATACTAATTTTCCAAATACCTGCCAAATTTTGTCTTTGTTTTTTTTTTTATTGAATTTTTAGAATTCTGATTTTACAGGGGGCAAGATGTATGATTAAAATGCGCACAAAAAAAAAATCCTAATTTTCTTTTTTCTTTTTTTTGCAGTATTGGGGGTTGAACTCAGAGGCATTCTACCTCCGAACTATACCCCCAGCCCTAGTTTTTATTCTTTTTTTTTTTTTTTTTTTTTTTTTTTTTTTTTTTTTTTTTTTTTTTTTTTTTTTTTTTTTTTTTTTTTTTTTTTTTTTTTTT
>PVLC010029184.1:0-20414 GCA_004027655.1 Graphiurus murinus
AACCAACAAAACAAAAAAAAAAAAAAAAAAAAAAAAAAAAAAAAAAAAAAAAAAAAAAAAAAAAAAAAAAAAGTCACTGATACTGCAGAAAATGCCAGGAGAATTCAAAATTCTGGTTTTCAATATAATCAAAGCCTCAGAAATGAAATAAGAGAGTGTACAGGATATGAAAGAACACATCACTAGAGAGATTGTGGACCTAAAGAGGAAGCAAAAAGCCATGAGAGAAATGAAGGAGATAATAAATGAAATAAAAACTTCAATGGAAACCAACTTTGGCAGACTAGACCACATGGAAAATAGAGTCTCACTCTTAGAAAACAACACATTCAAAACTGACCACACAGTCAACAATAGAGAGAAGAAGACAATACGACAAAACAACCAGAATAGTCAAGAAATATGGGATAATATGAAATGACCTAACTTACAGATAATAGGTATTGAAGAAAGCCCAGAAGCGCAAACCAAGGGGATTAGAAATCTATTCAGAGAAATAATATCAGAATTACCCTAATATGAAAAACTAAGTGGACATCCACATACAGCAGACATTCAGAACCCCAATAAGACGAGATCAAAGAAGAACTTCTCCATACTATATAATAATAAAAATGACAAACAGAGATCAAGGAGAGAAACTTAAATGCATTGAGAGCAAAAGGACAGGTGACATTCAGGGCCAAAACAATAAGAATCACTTGATACTTCTTAATCCAAATCACGAAAGCCAGGAAGAACTGGTATGAAGTAGTCCAAAGCCTGAAAGAAAACAACTTCTAACCAAGACTGTGCAAAGATATCACTCAAAATTGGTATCGATGGAAAATAAAAACCTTCCAAGGCAAGAAGAAACTAAAAAAAAATTCATGACTACCAAGCTGGCTCTAGAGAAAATACCTAAAAGAAATAAAACACAAATAAGAAAAAAGAAATACCAGAACCAGTGAAGGAGCAAATTCTACCAGAGGTGCAACTAAGCAAAGGAAAAATAACACTATATCACATAGAACATATAACTTGAGAGGAGACAAATATCATCTCTCAATTATAATAACAAAGGTCTAAAGTCCCCAATAAAAAGGCATAGACTGGCAAAGTGGATTAAAGAATATAATCAAACTATATGGTGCTTGTAAGAAACTCAACTTTACAGGCAAAGATATTCATGGACTAATAGTGAAAAGATGGAAAAAGATATTCCATGTAAATGGAGACCAAAGATAAACATGGGTAGCAGCTCTCATGTTGACAAAGCAGACTGGTTAAGATGTGGGGAAATAGGAATTCTTATACACTGTTGGTGGGAGTGCAAATTAGTCCAGCTGCTATGGAGTCCAGTGTAGAGATTCCTCAGAAAACTGAGAATTGATCCACCATATGATCTAGCTATACCACTCCTGGGTATATTTCCAAATGGACTCAAATCAGAATATTATAGTAATACATGCATATCCATGTTTATAGCAGCACAATTCATAACAGCCAAATTATGAAATCAACCTAGGTGTTCATCCACAGATGAATGGATTACAAAATTATGGGATATACACACAATGGAATTCTACTCAGCAATTGAGAAAACAAAATTATGCCATATGCAGGAAAAGTGATGAACCTGGAGAACATTTGTTAACTAAAATTAGCCAGTCATAGGACATGAAAGGTCATATGTTTTCTCTCATATGGGGAAGTTAGGGAATAATCTGGATAAAAGAGGAACTTTAGACAATGGAGGAGAAATGCCAGTGGAGCAAGGGAGGTGGTCTGGGGTGGGGGGAGAGGGTGAATTAATAAGGAAATACTTCTACTGGCATAATGTACATATATGAGATACCAATGCCAATCTCAATATCCTGAATGAGGAAGGGGAGGAATGGGGAAAGAGCTAAAACTCACTAACTGCTGTGCACATATATGTCACTATTACTGTGAACTACATTATGATGTGAGACTACATGAGTATAATACATCAATAGAAGTATTTGAAAAAAGACTTCAAGAATTACAGAGTTCATCATGTAATGGGCCGTTTCAGGAGAAAGGAGATTTAAATGCATTGTAACAAACCAGCTTGACTCAAGAATAAGCCAGCACTTCCTGTTAGAGTAAGTGGTATGAGGAATTGAACAAAAGCACTACGAACAGGCTAAGTGGGTCCTTTAACACAGAAACATGCTCCTGGCTTGGGACACATAGCAAGTGAAAACAGCATACTAAAAATTCCTCAGTGGGTGCAAGAACCATTCCAGTACATGGAAAACTCTCAGTACATACATATAGGAAAAATAAGAAAGGAAGGAAAAAAGATGCCTCCAAAAGTTTATAACTCTCCCAAAACTGAATCCACAGATACTGAAGCAGATAAAACCCTATACAAAGAATTTTAAAAGTTGATGGTTAAAATGGTCAATGAGAGCTAGGTGTGGTGGCGCATGCTTGTAATCCCAGCATTTGGGAGGCTGAGATTGGAGGATCCGGGTTCGCAGCCAGTCTCAGCTACTTAGTGAGGCATTCCACAACTTAGTGAGACCCTGTTTCAAAATAAAGAATAAAAAATAGGGCTGGGGGTGTAACTCAGAGGTAGAATGCCCCTGAAAAAAAGAAAAAAAAAAAAAAAGGTCAATGAAGTAAAACAGTCTTGGTTCATTCTTAGAATGAACTAAGAAAAAATACAGGCGGTAAAGAGCAAGAGAAATTCTATACGAGAACTAAACAAATTATGGAAATGAAAGACACTAAATCAAATTAAAATCCAGGTGAAAATATCACCAACATACTAGATCACATAGAAAATAAATTTTTTAGGCCTCAAAGACAAAGTAGATGATCTTGAAAACTTAGTAATAAAGACAAAAACAGAACATTATCAGAATATTCAGATATCTGAAGCAACATTAAAGGATAAAACCTAAGAATCACTGGAACCAAAGGGATACAAACTGAGGGTATGGATAACCTTTTCAGTGAAATAATATCAGAAAAATTTCCATTCCTCAGGATTGAGATAGGCATCCCGATACAGGAGGCATTCAGAACCCCAAACAGACAATATAAAAAACGAATCTTTCCATGAAGCATTATAACTAAAATGTCTAACATACAGAATAAGGATAGAATTTTTAAAGCCTCAAGAGAAAAACAACAGGTCATATTTAGAGGTAATCTATAAGAATAACCACTGATTTCTCAGAAACAAGCTTTCAAATCCAGAATGGCCTACAAGCACTGAAAGAAAATAACTAACCAAGATTATTATATCCACCAAATCTATCCTTCAGAATTGAAGAAATAATCTTAAAAGATTAGCATATACTGAAAGAATTCATGACTACTAAGTCAGCACTAAAGAAAATACTTAAAGAAACAGTACATGTAAAAAAAATTTTAAAACTTCTATATATGGATAAATCCCATGAGGAGAGGTTAAGCAAATGAGAATTAGCACCAGATTAAACACCAGAAATAAAGGAAAATGACAGGTAATAATAACATTTCTCTATAACAACAATGAATGTATGGTCTCAACCCTCCAATTAAAAGACATAAACTGGCAGAGTGAATAATCAATAAGACCCAACTAAATCTTGTTTGCAAGAGACTCATCTTGTAAGCAAAGACATCCATAGGATGAAAATGAAAGGATGTAAATTTATATTCCATAAAAATGGAGACAGAAAGCAAGGAATTGCTAGTCTCATATACTACAAAGCAGACTTCAATGCAAAATTAATCAGAAGATACAAAGTGGGTTACTTCATACTGGTAAAGAGAAAAATCCAACAAGAAGATATAACAATAGTAAATATTTATTTCACAAATGTCAGTGTATCTAATTACATAAAACAAGTACTATTCAACATAAAAACTCATATAGACTCCAAATCTAATACTAGGTTTACTTCAACATACCTCTCTCACCAATAAGTCATCCAGAGAAAAAAATCAGTAAAAACTCTTCAGATTTATTACAAATCAAATGGGTCTAATAGACATCTATAGAATATATCACCCAACAACACCCAAATTTACTGTCTTTGCAGCTGCTAATGAAACATTTTCCAAAACAGTCCATATTTTAGGACATAAAGCAAATATGAAAAAAAAAAAACACTACTCTGATTATACTGGAATGAAATTAGAAATCAACATCAGGAAAAATTATAGGAATTATATAAATACAAGGAGATTAAACAATATATTTTCACCACTGAATAGATAATAGAGAAAATTAGAGGCAAAGTTTAAAAATTCTTAGAATCAAACAAACATTCAGATACAACATACCAAAATATCTAGGAGACTATGAAGATGGTTCAAAATAGAAAGTGTATAGCAATGAGTTCTCATATCATAAAACAAAACAAAATAGAAATATCACAAATAATCTAATGATGTACCTCAAAACCCTAGAAAAACAAAAACTAATTCCAAACACTAGAAGGCAAGAAATAGTTATCAAAGCCAAATTTAATGAAATAATTTTTAAAAATGCAAAGAATTAGTATAACAAAAAGGTGGTTCTTTGAAAAGACAAAACTATAAAGCCTTAGCCAAACTAAAAGAAAGAGAAATAAGATACAAATTTTAAAAATTAGAGATGAAAAAGGACATATCACCACAAATGGCATGGAAATCCAGAGGACTATTTTGAAAACTTTTTTTCCAAATAAACTGGAAAATCTAGAAGAAATTGACAAAATATCAAGACATATATGACCTACCTAAATTGAAACAAGAGGTAAACAGACCAATAACAAGCACAGACATTGAAATGATAATAAAAAGTCTTCCAAAAGAGATAGGTCCAGAACCAGATGTTTCCTCAGCTGAATTCTACCAGACCTTTAAATAAGAACTAATGCCAATGCTCCTCAAATTACTCCATCAAATAGAAATGAGGGCACTTGCAAATTCATTCTATGAAGCCAATATCACCCTGGTTTTGATACCAAAACCAGACAAAGACACATCAATGAAAGAAAACTGCAGACCAGGGATTCGAAATGGCAGAATAGAAGAAGGTAGCATTTTTTGGTTGACTCAAAATTGCTTCTTCGCAAGAGAAGAAAGGCAGTCCAGACTTAGCCAAATCAGAAGCTACACAATGAGCACATGTCTGAAAAGAGCTTCCTGCTTCTCAATGGGTAGAGCAGAGAACTGAGGCAGGAGACATCTTGACAAACCTACACCGAAGCTGGCTGCTGCAGGAATCTGAGAGCCCTTGGTAAATACTGCTAACTCTGTCCTAGCCAGTGCTTGCTGAGAGGTATAGTGTGTACTGGGTGGATCATGATGGAAATAGGCACAGAGATTATATTTGGGGGTTCGGGTCAGACACAGGGGAGTGCAATGTGCTTTCACTTTAAGTCTAGTGGTCTGTGCGACCAGCTGAAGAGGGTCCAGGAAACCAAACAGTTGGGCCTATCTAAATTCTAAATTCAGGGTATAAGCCTTGGAAGGCCATGAATATTCAAAGGCAGGGGAATCTGCAGGACCTGCAGAGATTCCTCTCTCCACGGTGGTTAAACCCTTGGGAGGTCCTGTGATCTAGTGCTCAGCAGAGATCAGCATCTGCCTAGCCACGAGATTGTGTTGACACAAACTCTCCAGAGTAGAGACCATCAAATAAGCTTCAAAGTTCTGATCGAACCTAGACCCCCTGCTTCTGGAGCTTCCCATTTAGAACTCTGTACCAGCCCCACTCCAGGTGCATCAATTTGTCTAGAAACCACTCCAGTAGACAGTAATTGCCATTCCATTCTACCTTGTACTGGTGAGCAGGGAAGCTGAGACACATTTCATCCAGTCTCAGTTCCAGGGGACTCCAATCAGCAGCAGGGCAAGCAGCAAGCAACACAAAAGGAGAAAGGGTTTAAAAGAAAAAGAAAAAAGAAAAAAGCAGCTCTTGCTGTAGGAGGGCATAGCCCAAGGTGACTGAATATCCACCTTTGCTTATAGTACTGACCACCTCAAAGGAGACGATTACATTTCACATCAAGAATTTTTTCTCTTTTTAGTTCTTGTACATGCTGATTGGTTTATTTATATACATATATACATGCTTCTTTTATTATTATTTGCTTTTCATTATCCTTTTGTTATTTTTCTCTTTTGTATTTGAGGGTTGGTAGCTTTTTTGTCCTTTTTTTTTTTTTTTTTGCGGTACTGGGAACTGAACTCAGGGGCATTCTACCTCTGAGATATACCCCCAGCCCTATTTTTTATTTCTTTATTTTGAAACCAGGTCTCACTAAGTTGCAGAGTCCCTCACTAGGTAGCTGAGGCTGGTCGCAAACCGGGATCCTCTGGTCTCAGCCTCCCAAATGCTGGGATTACAAGCGTGCGCCACTATGCCTGGCTTGTCTTATTTTTTACTCTTGTTTTTCCTGTTACTTTTTCTACTCTTTTTTCTTCTGATTGCCAAATTCCCTTATTTTCTATTTTACCTATTTTTCTGCCTTCATTTGCTACTGCTCTTCTGCCTTCTCTTTCCTCCTTTTGAGTATTATAAACTTTATTTTGCCTTCCTACCCCATGTTCTTTTCTTATTGAAGCATACTGTTATCATCATTTAGAACTATATAGTTTATATAATATATGTCTTTGTCATTCATGTTGTTGCAATTATTAGTATTGTGGTTGTTCTAGTTGAAAGCTGCATTTACTTCATGGTTGGCTGTTGTCCTTACAGCTGTCAATTGCTCATCCCACCATCCCTGGTTTGGGCATTTTTAGAGATATTATTTAGATATAATAATAGGCACTCAGTGTCTTTTTAAAATGTTGTATATTAGCCGGGCGTGGTGGCACATGCTTGTAATCCCAGCATTCGGGAGGCTGAGACTGGAGGATCCGGGTTCGAGGCCAGCCTCAGCTACCTAGTGAGGCACTCCGCAACTTAGTGAGACTCGGTTTCAAAATAAAGAATAAAAAATAGGGCTGGGGGTATAGCTCGGAGGTAGAATGGCCCTGAGGTCAATCCCCAGTACCGCAAAAAAAAAAAAAAAAAAAAATGTTGTATATTATTCACCACTGTGGTTGCTGTTTACTTTCCCCTTGTCTGTCAGGTACTGGGAATCTAGTGTGACACCACATGTTCTCAGAGGTAGATGTTCTGCTGCTGAACCATATTCCCGATCCATCTAAGAGATAATGAACTTTGGTACACTAATCATCACCAAAGAACTAGCATGGAAATTATACTGCAAAAAGAGATACAAACTGAGCATGGCGGCACATGCCTGTAATCCCAATACTTGGGAGGTAGAGACAGGAGGAGTGCAGGTTCCAGGCCAGCCTCAGCAACTTAGCAAGACCCTGTTTTAAAGTAAAAAAACAACAACAAAAAAAAACTCTTAAAAGGATTAGGTGTGTAGCTTGGAGGTAGAATGCCCTTGGTTTCAATCCTCAGTACCCGCCCCCCCAAACCATGAGAAGACAGGCCAATGAGACAATAAATACAACTCCACAACAATGGAATTTACTGATGTAGATGTGCAGAAAATACTAGAAAGTAAATTCAGACTTCAGACTTTTGATTATTAAAATTGTTAGGTTAAAGGGTGAGAGGCACTAGGTTTGACAAGAATTGGAGGAAGGGGGAGAAAAGTTTTATTCCAATATCTGCAAGCAGATAGACTGATACCAAGAGTGGCGTCAGCACTGAAAGACAGTATTATTTATAGTGGAAGGGTCTGCAAGCTCCACAGAAGACCTGCAAGTTTATGATTTTTAGTACAGCCTGAAATGGGAGGGCACTAGCTTCTCAGGGTCCAAAGGGATCTGGACTCCTCATATGTGAAACAGGACAGAGTAATTTGGCTTCTCACAGTTGGAATGGGGGTGAATAATCTTTAGCACAGTACAGCATAAAATGGGAGGGAATAATTTTTAACATAGCACAACATCTGCAGCAGAAAAGAAAAATTTCCCAAAGGAAACTGCCCAGAAGAGATTATGAAGCATAAATTTTTATCCTAACAAAAATGATCAAAGACCTAAAAGAAAATCTAAGGAATGAAATCAAATAGAGTATAAAGGGAAGTGAATAAAAAAGGTAAAACTCTGAAAAAGAACCAAACACAAATTATGAATGAAAGATGCTGGGTGTGGTGGCACACACCTGTAATCCCAGTACTTGGGAGGCTAAGACAGGAGGATCACAGCTTCAAAGCCAGCTTTATAACTCAGTGAGGCTCTCAGAAACTTAGAGAAACCCTGTTTCCAAATAAAAAAATAAAATAGGGTGGAGGGTATAGCTTGGAGGTAGAATGCCCCTGGGTACAATACCTAGCACTGCACACGCACACAAAAAGAAAGATACACTAAATCAAATTTAAAAATTCAATGGAAAGTATCACCAATAGACCAGACCACATGGAAAACAGAGTCTCAGGCTTAGAAGACAGTATATCTAAACTAGAATATTCAATCAATAATAAAGAAGAGACAATAATAGACTATGCTCAGAACATTCAAGAAATCTGGGAAAACTCAAGAGACCAAACCTAAGGATAATTGGAATTGGAGGAAAGTACCTCTAGGTACAAACTAAATAATCTTGTCAGATATTGGAGAATATTGGAGAATTTTCCAACTTTGAAAATAAGATGGACATTCACATGCAGGAGACAGTCAGAACCCCAAACAGACAAGATCAAAAGACAACCTCCCCACACCACATTATAATCAAAATCCCTAACACAGAGGTCAAGAATAGAATCTTAAAAGTATCAAAATAAAAAGGCAAGGTCACACCAAGGGGGTAAACCAATAATACTCCATATTTCTGAACCCAAACTCTAAAAGCCTGGAGAACCTGGACTGATGTACTACAAGCCCTGGAAAAAAACTTAAACCAAGACTGTTATAGTCAGCAAAGCTATCTTTTAAAATTGAGGGAGAAATAAAAAATCTTCTAAATAACCAGAAACTTGAAGAAATGAAAAACTCCAGAGCCAGAGAAGGGATGTATTCCATTAGAAGAGCAACTAAGGAAAATTAAAATTGAATAAAACAAAAGATATAATTCTAAATGGCAGTAAATAAACAACTTGTTATATTAACACTGAATGTAAAGGGAATAATCCAACAAGAAGATATGATGATAGTGCATATTTATGCCCCAAAAGGTGGCACACTTACTTCCATAAAACACTATTTGACATTAAGACGCAGGTAGGCCCCAATACAATAATACTAGGAGACTTCAATGCATTCTATCAACATTAGATAGGTCATTTAGATGAAAAATTAGCAAAGACTCTTCAGACAAAAAGAATACTATAAATCATATAGACATAACAGATACTTAGTAAAGACTCTTAAGACTGAAAGAATACTATAAATCAAATGGATCTAACAGACATTTACAGAATATACCACACAACAACAGCTGAATTCACATTTTTCGCAGCTGCTCATAGAATCTTCTCCAAAATAGATCACGTTTTAGGCCACAAAACAAGTTAAAAAACTGATATAATACTTTGCTTCATTTCAGATTATAATGGGCTGAAATTAGAAATCAAGAGCAAGAAGCAGGGGAACTACATGAATACATGAAGACTGAAATGTATACTTCTGAATGAGGACTAGATCATAAATAAGAGGAGAAATTTAAAAATTTCTATAATCAAATAAAAATGGACACAATTTACAAAACCTCTGGGACACTACAGAGGCAGCAGAAAGATTTCAAATAAACAACTGAATGATGCATTTTAAGGTCCTAGAAAAACAGAAACTAATCAAAAATTCTATAGGGCAGGAAATAATTACAATCAAAGCAGATATTAATGAAATAATGACTTAAAAAATACAAAGTATTAATCAAACAAAAAGTTGGTGGTTTGAGAAGATAAACAGGATCGATCAACCCCTAGCCAACCTAACCAGAAGAAAGAGAAATGACTCGAATTAATAAAATAAGAAATGGAAAAAAGAGATATCATTGCAGACAGGATGGAAATCCAGAGAATCAGTAATTGTTTTGAAAATTTATATTCCAATAAATCAGAAAACCTAGAATTGACAAATTTTTATACACATATACTCTGCCTAAACTGAACCAAGAAAATCTAAGCAGACCAATGTAACATAAAAAAGACTGAAGTAGTAAAAAGTCTTCCAGAAAAGAAAAGCTTAGGATCAGACAGATTTCCAGCTGAATTCTACAAGACCTTAAAGACAAACTAAGTCGCTCCTCAAATTATTTCAGAAAACAGAAATTCTACAAAGGCAGTATTACCTTGATAGCAAAACTGAATAAAGAAGCCTCAAGGAAAGGATATCATAGACCAATATCCTTGATGAACATAGATGAAAAACAATCAATAAACTACTCGCAAGTTGCATTCAAAACCACATGAAGAGGGTTTTGGCATCTGATCCTTGACAAAGATGTCAAAAATATACACTGGAGAAAAGATAGTCTTAACAAATAGTGCTAGGAAAACTGGACATCCATATGTATGTCTCACCTTGCACAAAGGTCAACTCAAAGTGAATGAAATACCTTGACTCCTTTGACTGAATGGTTCAGAATTCAGTGACCTCTACCCACTTTTCTCAGCCTCTTCTCCTTCCAAATTCCCATGTGTACTCTTTGCTGTAGGCATATCCAATTCCCTGGAGTATCCTCAATGCATCATGTAGTCTCTGTGTGACATTACATACTTTTTGTTTTTGTTTTTGTTTTTTTGCCTCTGCCTGGATGCTTTCTAATAGCATTTTGGTTTTCAATGGCCACTCATCTTCTGAAAAGAGTTGAGATCCTGCTTGCCTGGAACACACTAGGCATTCAATAAATGTTTTCACAATGCCTCTATTAATGAATGAGCAAGTTTTCCACAATCACACCAAAAAAGAGACTAGCAAACATTAGATAAAGAATTATTTCTTTTGACTTAAACAACACTGTTCTTTAACAGGTTTGCAGGGTTATCAGGATTGAGTATGTATGAATATATTTTTGTCAAGTCAAGAATGTTGGAGAACAGAAAGATAGCAGAGAGATTGGAAAAGCTTTGGCAAAGTATCATTGTATTTTTAAATCAGAGAATGATATAGCAGATACAAAAAAAATATGACTTAGTTGAACCCACCAATCACTAAAACTGTGAAAAATTTGTGCATGTTGGTGATTGAATTCAGGTCCTCTTGGATACTAGACATGTGCTCTAGCACTGAGCCACACATGCATTCCCCCAAATCTGTTTATTCTAGACTTAAAAGAATAAATATCAATGTTTAAAAGTTACTAATTTCAGTAATGTGTTTGAAATAGTGGTTTTCTGGCATACTACTACAGGGCATGTATGCATTTAATCATCTGCTCTACCTATATGTGGTAGAGTGGAGAATCCTCTTCAAACTGGCAGGAGACTCCACTTTGCACAGAACCTGAGCAACATCTTGAAAGAGAGCTCGTCCTAAGGAGGTGCATAGGTGGAGTGGTCAAATATTGACAAGGCTGTCTCAGTAACAAAGAACTGGATATGAGAGGAGTAAAGAAATGATAAGTGTTATCAGTCTGTTTCTTGGGATCCTTCATGGCTCAGTTCCTCAAGAGCCCCAGACAGAAGACAGTGATGAAAAACAGTAAGATGTGCTTATACTCACAAAGACATTGGATCTGCAAGATAGGAGTGTTTTCGACCTCTCTAACAGAACAGGAACGAGGAAACAGGCATTCTCCTCAACTTCTACACAGAATGCTGCATGGAGTCTGGTATCTGAAGAGTTCCATTGCATGTGTGCATGTATGTCAATGTCAACATGATATACATTATGATGTGAGACCATAGTGCTTCAATAGAAGCACATAAAAAAGAAGTAGTGTCCAACTAAAGAACCAGTAGAGTCTGGGACACGTGTAGGACAAGAGCACTGTCCTGCAGCAGCACTTCATGGAGGGAGGTGCAGGTGTTCAGGGGCTATGATGCCTTGCCCAGCTAAGGGGATATGAGCAAGAGGAGTGGTCTGTTCCCACAGATGTCATGACATAACAGCCCAGAATCAGTTAAGAATAACCCCAGAAGAAATGAAAATAAGTATGATGAGGGTGGAGAAGGGCAAGAATTGGTGGGGAATGTAAATTATGCATACAACGTATCAAAAGTTAACACTCAGGTATCTATCTGTGGTGTTTGTTATAAAAAATATAAACACATCTTACCTGTTAAGTTTCAAAAACAGATTTTAAACATTCACAAGATATGATTTGTGAATTAATTCATTGGTTACATAGAAATTTACCAAATACAAGAAAATGGATATTTTATTAAATGCATGTTCTTAAACATGAATAAATTACTTTGCAGACATTTTGCAAGTTATTACCTTCTCTCCGAAGTATGGGAATAAAACCCAAACATTTATTTCATAACATTCTGGTCTCACTAGAAGATATTAAATAACTTGTCTTAATTATAATAGAATACAAAATGAAATCTGCTAAACAAAATAAAAAAATAAAGCTATTCAGTAATTCAATACTGAATATGTGAAGAGCAAAAAAGCTAACAATGCTGCTAAATTTGAAATTCAAGATAGTGGTAATAATTATTATAATTTCTACTTCCACAGGAAGTAGTGAGAATATAAAACTCCTTGGAGATTTAATCCAAAGCCAGATATCTGTACTCAGGACAGCCTGGAGCTATGCCAGTTTCTGAACTTGGGGACATGGGAAAGAATGAAGCTCTTTCATAATGAACAGTGGCAATGAAAGGATATTCTGTTTGTATGTGCTCCGGTTATCAAGTACTGACCAGGGGGAAGCAGGTTGGCTATTCTGCATGTACAAGTGCCATCTTTTTGAATATGAAAACAAAGCAAATCTTTTAATGTTTGTTGGGGGAAATATGGGCTAGATTTTATTCCTAGTTTTTTTATTTTTTTTAAATTTTACAATAATTAGTGCCTTGTAATCATACATCTTTGTTAGGTACAAGCTGATAAAGGCATATATGCACACATTTATCATTTAACCCCTTCCCCAATTCTCACCCCACACCCCTGCCCTCCCTCCTTCTCAAGTTCAGTTTAGTGATTGACCTTGAAATATTTGTGGAAGTACATCGTGCAAATTAGAGTGTCACCCCTCCCCCCCATCCATCCCCCTCAGTTAAGTCAACTTCTTTGCTCATCTAGGGTCTCTCCTTTTTCATCTGGAGACCCTCTTATGCCCCATCTTCTCACTAGCATCCACGTATTAGGGAGAACATATGCTTCTTTACTCTTTGTGACTGACTAATCTCACTTAAAATAATGTTTTCCAGTTGCATCCATTTCCCTGCAAACATGATTTGTCTTTCTTTATGGCTGAGTAAAATTCCATTGTGTACATATCCCATAGTTTTGTAATCCATTCATCTGTCGATGGATATCTTGGCTGCTTCCATAGTTTGGCTATTGTGAATTGTGCAGCCATAAACATAGATAGACAAGCGTCGGTCTGGGATAGTTTGGTTTCCATTCTTTTGGGTAGATACTAAAACAATGGTCACATCTATATCATTTCTATATATTCTCATATATTTTTAAAACATCCACAGTATTTGAATATGTCTATGGTAAAGTCAAAAGCTATGTTCTTTTACTGCTATTAGTGGGCAAGAGACAATATGGTAGTCAGTCATAGAGACTGTCTTATATTTTCTTTCTATTAAGCTATAAACCCAAACAATATGAGAACTTACTGAGCAAACCTGATTCTATCCTTGCTGAAATTCTTGAACATTTTTTGTTTGGCAGTATATTATCACTAAAGTGACATCTAGTCCACCCTTCACTGTGTATGTGTGGTACTAGGGATTGAACTCAGTCATTCTGCTTTTGAGCTATCTTTTTTATTTTTATTTTTATTTATTTATTTATTTTTGTGGTACTGGGGATTGAACTCAGGGGCATTCTACCTCCGAGCTATACCCCCAGCCCTATTTTTTATTCTTTATTTTGAAACCGAGTCTCACTAAGTTGTGGAGTGCCTCACTAGGTAGCTGAGGCTGGCCACGAACCCGGATCCTCCGGTCTCAGCCTCCCGAATACTGGGATTACAAGCGTGCGCCACCACGCCCAGCCCTTTTATTTTTATTTTATTCTACCCACCCCTTTTTTAAAATTTTGAAACAGGGTCTTGCTATGTTGCTGAGTCTTGCTAAATTTTTGAGGCTTGTCTTGAACTTGCAATTTTCCTGTCTCAGCTTCCTAAGTACTTGAATTACAGACATGCAGCATCATGCCTGCCACTGTGTAGTCTTTTCTAGGTGAAGGAAAATCATACCTGCCCCTAGTATCTTAATCTATAATGTGCATCATGTCAAATCAAATTGAGCATCATTAACAGTTATTATGAGAAAAATAAATCATCAAAAGGCAAAATGCAATCTGAGTTGTGTGTGCAAAAATATGGGAAGGACATCCTATATGACTTCTACAATAAACTGTTACAAGCTAATTTTATTTTATTTTATTTATTTTTGTGGCACTGAGGATTGAACCCAGGGGAATTCTGTCTCTGAGCTACAACCCCAGTCCTATTTTTTATTCTTTATTTTGAAACAGGGTCTCACTAAGTTGCAGAGTGCCTCACTAAGTAGCTGAGGCTGGCCATGAACCCAGATCCTCCAGTCTCAGCCTCCCAAATACTGGGATTACAAGCGTGCACCACCATGCCCGGCTATAAGCTAATTTTAGATATTCAAATTTCATGTTATTTTAAACACCTTCTGGGACATCACCTAACTCACTCATCAATGTTCCATCATCAGCCAATGTGGTCTCCCAAACACAAGACTAATGGATAAAGACAACTCTAAAGGGTGGGAAGGAGGTGATAAATATTATCTATTTCACAGATGAGAGGTGGAAGACATGATTATTTATTACAAGCTATACACAATGAGTGACTAAGTCAATCCCTTTATCAAAATATTATGTCAAAACAAAGAAAAATATGTTAAAATAAGGATCTACCCCCCAATTTATGAAATTAGCATTGTGTCACATAATTTTCTCTCAGGGTTCTTGGCTATTGTTTTGACTCATACTTAAATGAACACTTTTATGAGATATTACTATCCTTTTTCTTACTGAAAAATCATCTCATGAAGAGAAAGCATTTTATAATATGAAATGTTCCTTAAATAAATACAATCATTTTATTCGTCCTACTAAGCCCCTGGAGACCACTACTTGTTGTAATTACAGTATAAAATATTACTTAGTATTACTAAATAAAATTATCTCCAAAGCCCTTTCCAGCTGAAAGTTTTAGAGACAATTATAGCATGTTTCTTTTTCTTCCCATCCTTCCTATTCTTTCCTCCTCTATTCCATGATCTCAAAGCCCTTACACAGAGTGCCAGATTTATACAAAAAAGGAAGATCTAAAATACTATGACCAAATTATCAGCAATTAGCAAACACGAAATTATCATAGATTTTGAGTCAAAATGTATAAAACACTCAAAAGTAACTTTGACCTGAATTAGCTTTTTGGAGAGCAGGTTGTAAATGAGAGGGAAAGCATAGTGAGTTTGTTCTTGAATTCAATGGACACATCTGTTTAGATTTCCTACCTACACATTTGAGAAAATTGTCATATAGTCCTTCTTCTATACCTGTACCTGGGAAAATTCAGAGAGAACAAATTACCCTCCCTTCACCCGTCAGCTTGGAAAGAGAAGATTTCAGCGGTGATGATAAGGTGAAGCAGCAGCGGGTGCAATGGCAGCACAAAGCTTGGAGAGGCTTCTGTGCCCTCCTCTAACAGCCAGCAGCCACTGACTTCCACCACCACTCTTCAGAAAGAAAAGTTTATATTTCCTCAGTTTCTTTTAAAGTGCTAAGTAAAAGCAGCTCTGAATCCACTCCCCTAATCCCCACCCTCTGTCACTGCTGCCAACCCTACGGTCATACCATTCTTTCCCTATATAAAAATTCCAAAGCTGCTACTGGAAATAAGAATATCAAACACATACCCAAATTAATAGTTAGAGCTTCATGTATGCGCCAGTATCTGAAGTGCATAGGATCGATGTCCAATTTGGAAATGAGCTTGACAGACACAACTGAAATCAGTGAAACTGAAATCTATAGCCTTTTAAATTAATACTCAGTAATTTCTGTTTGTTGTGTCAGCTTAGTTCAGGCAGTTCATTCATTCAACAATTTTGTAGCTCACCTGTGTGAAAGGGAGGTCTTCCTGTGAATGCTTATTTTCAGTGCAACTTTTAATAGTATAAAAAATTGTCCATTTGAAACAATTATAAGCATAACATAAAATTAAAATACAGTTAGAAAAGCACAATCATTCAAATCCACATAAATAATTTAAGAGAATACTACTAAATAATCTTTTAAAAGCATATGGATATGCCTCCATGTGTTCCCTTGTCTATTAGAAACTACTTGATTTCTATAAAGAAACACACAAGTACACTAATTGTTATTGTCTTTATTTTTAGAATATTTTTCTTGGCAGAGTCTTCATCTAGTTTTAGCCTTTAAGCTCTAAGTAGACATAGCTTTTTAGAACTATATCACTAAAAGAATGTTAACTACTGTAGTTAATGCAACTATGAATGATTTATAGTGTTTTTCCTTTTGACCTGTAAAAGAGAAATGATAAGTTCAGTGAGTAATGACTCTGGGCAGGGGAAGAAGAGGAGGAGTGAGGTATATCCCTGGGTTTTCCTTAGACGAGTGGCGTGCATTTCCAGGGTGGTGTGGTGGAGGCAGCCATCCAGAGCTACAGTCAAGGCTCCCACTGGACTAGCGACCTCAGCCTCATCAGTGGTTCTTGTTGCTTTTCCCATCGTGGCCAAATTAGTCTCCAGAGAAATAAAGACTTAAAGTTGATTATGTAAAAATAAATGAGTACTGGGTTTAGATGTATTAGAAAAGTTAAAAAAGGAAGAGTAAGACTATGATTTTTGTTGTTGTTGGTGGTGGTGGTTTTCAAAGGACAAAGTCCAGCTGATTCATTTGCACAGTTTTAAAACAGTCCCAGGATGAAAGGTAAATGACTCCTCTAGCCAGTAGGCAGACTGGCAAAAAGGTCAGCTGGAGAGGGCTATCAAGAAACAGCTGGCCGGGCATGGTGGCGCACGCTTGTAATCCCAGCATTTGGGAGGCTGAGACCGGAGGATCCGGGTTTGCGGCCAGCCTCTGCTACCTAGTGAGGCATTCCGCAACTTAGTGAGACTCGGTTTCAAAATAAAGAATAAAAAATAGGGCTGGGGGTACAGCTCAGAGGTAGAATGCCCCTGAGTTCAATCCCCAGTACCACAAAAAAAAAAAAAAAGAAAGAAAGAAAGAAACAGCTGGGCAGCATGGGAAGGCCAGCCTTTTATGATCTCAGCTCTGACAGGAGGGGTAAGCCATGCTAGGCTTGGACCTGGGGATGAAGTGTCCTATTACAGACATCTGGAAACTGATTTTTAAGAAGGGAGCCTCTGTCTCACTTGACAGAGTGGGAGTTGTGGGAAAACTGAAGCTGTTTATCAGCACTTTTTCCATATCATTGTCTCACGAGTAAGGAGTTTTAAGTCTACTAAGAGACTTACTATGAGGGTAGCAGCTGGTAGCAATCATAAAGGATAATCTTACGATCCTCTCTCTTCTCAGAAAGACAGATAGAGGCTGATTTCCTAACCAAACAGCCTCTGGAAAGCCAACTTTCCCTTACTCCCTTCCTTCCCCTCACACTGTGTTTTCCAAGCCTTTCTGCCTCCCTTCCTTTCTTCCTTCCCATACATGAGCTAAATACCTACTAGGTAGTAGACACATGTCACATGCCCATACACATAACATGAGTTCTAGACTGCCTTCTTTAGCATTCTCTTCTGGATTTTTTTTTTTTCAGTTTATCAACATTGTTTTTTAAATACAGCCCTCCGAATTAAACACTTTCAAAATGTGGTAGAACTATTATTAACTCTCTTACTCTGAATGCCATACTTCTATGGATACACTCAGTTCCTTTTATTTGGACTTCTCTAATGAATATCTGTAAATATGAAAAGACAGTGTTAACTATTAACTTTCAGGCGTGCTGTGAGGATGAGTGGATATGGCAGGGAGGGAAGGGGTGTTCTACAGCTGCCAGGAAGTAATAAAAACCCAAATGTGAATAGTTGCTGTTATCATTAGTATTTGGCCACTCTTTCTCTTCCATATGTGGGAAAATTGGCTTATTCTTTTCACTGATGTTGAAAATGGAAAAATACAGCCTTCCTTTAGTTCTCTAAAACTGCACAGATGCAACCTGCCAAGCCCTTTTAGATGCTGATTCCGTTAGTCAAGAAGACTGGATTAGGGGCTAAGGAAACAACAAAAGGCTTTTTGCCTATGGCTCATCTGTCTTAGAGGTGCTATTCTAAACAGATCTCCGATCTGAGGACTCTAATGCAGATCCCAAATCCAATACTATTTTTAACTTGGGAAAAAAATGTAAAGGGATAAAAATGTAGTGAAATAATAAAATGTATCACATATGAGTGTTAAAGCTGTTTCATAATTGTCCCAAATGCTTTTAAAGTTAATTCAATGAATGTTTGAGGACCTACTATGTGATGGACAATGAAATATAAAAACAATTGTCATTACCTTTGCACACCTCCCTGATCTTATGTCCTTTTTCCCTTTATATAATTGTTGTGTTTGAGTTTAAGGTCAAGTCTTTCATTCCATGCTTTTATATATTTATGTACCGATATTTACAAAAAAGTAGTTTTGTATATTTAAGATTTACATAAAGCCCAGCGTGGTGGCGCATGCTTATAATCCCAGCTTTTGGGAGGCTGAGACCGGAGGAAACGGGTTCTCAGCCAGCCTCAACTACCTAATGAGGCACTCCGCAACTTAGTGAGACCCTGTTTCAAAATAAAGAATAAAAAATAGGGCTTAGGGTATAGCTCAGAGGTAGAATGCCCGAGTTCAATCCCCAGTACCGCAAAAAAAAAAAAAGATGTACATACTGTATAATCAATCATACTTAGTCTGTAACTTGTTCTGTCATTCAACACTGTTTTATGAAATTCTCCTCCAATACATGTAGATCTAGCTCACTCACTTCACTGCTGCATTCTGTCATATTTATCCACTTCCTTACTGATGGGTATTTTAGATTGTTTCCAATTTTATGTTATTGCAAAACTACTGCTTAATACAAATCTCCTTATGTTCCTAAGTAAAAGTTTCTCTGAGAATAAATCTAGTTGTAAGATTGCTATGTTGTTTGGGGAATGCATTTTTAATCTTCATGAAAACTACCACATTGCTCGAAAATTTGTGGAATTTGCTGTCATAGTTTTTCATTTTTGCTATGTCCATGGAAATAACATGGTTTTAATTTGCATTTTCATATCAGTATTGCAGTTGTGCATGTCTTTAAATGTTTGTAAACATAAAAGTTTCTTCTTCAATGATCTGCCATTTAATAACCTTTACCCATGTTTCTAATGGATTGTTTATCTTCTGTTTAAAGTTATTTGTATATTCTGGCTGCCATTCTTTTGTTATATACATTGCAAATGCAAATACTTCCTCTTGGTCTTGCCCTTTTCTTAATATCTCGGTCTATGATGTCTTGTCTAATCTCAAAAGTTTTAATTCTGATGTGGTTAAACCTATCATTTTTATCCCTGCCTTTTTTTTTGTTGTTTTTGGTGCCTAGCCCCAATCTATCACTCTTATGTGTTTGTGCTTTATTTAATACTGTTTAAGAATGTCCAACAGATTTAGAGCCTGGTATGGTGGCATAAGCTTGTAATCACAGTACTTGGGAGACTGAGAAAGGAGAATCACAGGATTAAGCTCAGCCTCAGCAACTTAGTATGGCTGTTAGCAACTTAGGGAGGCATTGTTCCCCAAATAAAAAATAGAGCTTGGAAGTATAGCTTAGAGTTTGAATGTCCCTGGGGCAGCACCATAAAAAAAAAAAAAAAAAAAAAAAAAAAAATCCCAGCACCCCCCCCACACACATATCTAATAGTCTTAAAGCTTCATTTTTTCCCTTCATGTTTTTAAATTATTTGGATTTCTAAATATCATGTCACATAGAGATCTAATTTGTCCTGATACCATTCCTTAAAGTCTTTTGCACATTCATTTTTAATGCCACCTCTCTCGTGTAGCAAGGTCTCACATCTGTACCAAACTTTCTTCTTTAGCCTCACTGATCTAGTTTTCTTTTTCTTTTTTTTTTTTTTTTTTTTTTTTTGGCGGTACTGGGGATTGAACTCAGGGGCATTCTACCTCCGAGCTATACCCCCAGCCCTATTTTTTTTTTTATTCTTTATTTTGAAACCGAGTCTCACTAAGTTGCGGAGTGCCTCACTAGGTAGCTGAGGCTGGCCGCGAACCCGGATCCTCCGGTCTCAGCCTCCCGAATGCTGGGATTA
>PVLC010029185.1:0-20411 GCA_004027655.1 Graphiurus murinus
GTTTTGAAAGACAGGGTCTTGCTATGTTACCATGCTGGCCTCAAAAGGGAGATCCTCCTGACCCAGTAGCTAGGAATACCTGTATGTGCCACCACACCCAGCTTTTACAGGCCCTTGGCCATGTCTCTTACTAGCTGCATGATTCAGTACAGGGGACTGAATTGTGACTTCACCTGGAGTTAATCTATCCAGCAGTGTCCTTATAAAAACTTAGAGTAAAAGCTACCATAAAAATTTCTCCCTAAGTGACCTGCAGGTCAATTTCTCCCTCCC
Organism: Graphiurus murinus; assembly: GCA_004027655.1. Taxonomy (NCBI): domain Eukaryota; kingdom Metazoa; phylum Chordata; class Mammalia; order Rodentia; family Gliridae; genus Graphiurus; species Graphiurus murinus. The sequence goes on from PVLC010029185.1 coordinate 274, forward strand.
TCTTTGCTGTAACAGCACCTGTTGACTTGTAAGTGCATGGAGTTCTCACATGATGTGCCAAAACCACCACCCTTCATCCTGGCATCTACCTGCCCCCAACCCCAGGAGCCCTGCATATCAAATAGTACTTCCTGCTGTCTCTGACCACACAGCCTTGGCAGTTAACATCAACAGCAAACACATGAAGAGAATGGAGGGCCGGGGAGCTGGGGAGGAAGAACAAGCACAGGTAATGTCTCAGAAACTTGTTTTTGATGCTCTGGTGCAAGCACCTGGGAACTTATACTGCAGCTGTTCAGCAAAAAACTCATTTTCTCCTCACCCAAGATGGCTGGCAGGAGGCCCTGCCTGTACCTAAAAGGTAACCTATGGAAGTTATACCTTCAGATCCTCCTGCATCTGCAGCTAAGCCATGCAGGAACAGCTTTGGGGAGCTTATCTGTCTCACCCTTGTACATGGTGTGACCATGGCTAGCAGTCTTATCAGTGTGAATCTTTCATGTTGATCTGAATTGACTGAGTCCCCACGTACTCTTTCCTGTCTCCTCAAGGTTTAATAACTCTGGGTAGTGAAAGTCATGGATGTTTAATACAGCACCCAAAACAGGAGCAGAGCTAAGGTCAAATGACATCTCACTGATGCAGCCTCAACCACCCACTAGCTGGGCTACACTGGGGGCTAGTCAATCACCTGAACTCTCCGGTCAGTCCAAATTGCAAGAGACTTCACATTTGAATAAATACAAACTTTAATTCTTACGTAGAAGCATAAATATCTTAGAGCCGGGAACAGTGGTACATGCCTATAATCCTCAGTACTTAGGAGGCTGAGACAGGAAGATCGCAGGTTCAAAGCCAGCAGTATGTAGTAACTTAGCAAGACCTTATTTCAAAATAAAAAGTAAAATAAGGGTTGGGCTCATACAACCTGTGATCCTCCTGTCTCAACCTCCCAAGTTCTGAGATTACAAGTGTCTACTACACCTGGTGATTATTTTTTCAATTCTGAAACAGGACCTAGCTAAATTGCTGAAGCTGGCCTTGAACCTAAAATCCTCCTGGCCTCAGCCTCCAAGTATTGGAATTACAGGTATGTACCACACCCCACATTTTACTCTACATAAAAATAAGAATAAAGTTTATATTTTTGTAATGTAAACTCTCTTTGTAATATTTGGAACTAGAAGAGTCCTTCAATCTTATTTTATTATCCCACTGCTTTATTTTAGAGATGAGCCGGGCGTGGTGGCTCATGCTTGTAATCCCAGTATTTGGGAGGCTGAGACTGGAAGATCCAGGATTTTGGCCAGCCTAGTGAGGCACTCTGCAACTTAGTGAGACCCTGTTTCAAAATAGAGAATAAAAAATAGGGCTGGGGGTATAGCTTGGAGGTAGAATGCCCCTGAGTTCAATCCCCAGTACCGCAAAAAAAATAGGACTGGGGGTGTAGCTTGGAAGTAGAATGCCCCTGGGTTCAATTCCCAGTACTGCAAAAAAACCCAAAACAAACAACAACAACAAAAAACAAGAGACTAGTGTTGGGGTATCTTTTTTTCCACTATAGAGTTATACACTGCATAGAACAGATACTCAGAGAAATGCTGACTGCAGGAATGGAGAGGGAGTTAGAGCTGGCAGACTCCCCTAACTCTTCCTCTAATAAGAAGACTTAACTTTATACTTAGTCTCCAGGTATAAAGTAAGAATTCAAGATGGGCATGGTGGCATATGCCTGTAATCCCAGTACTTGGGAGACTGAGACAGAAGGATAGCAGGTTCATGGCCAGTCTCTGCAACCTCATAAGGCCCTTTGCAACTTTGTGAGACCCTGTTTCAAAATAAAATAAAATAAAATAAAAAAAATAGGGCTGGGGATGTGGCTCAGAGGCAGAATGCCCCTAGGTTCAATCCCCAGTACCACACAAAAAAATTAATAAATAAATAAAGTATGGACTCCTTTCCAACTCCCCCTATCCACTTCCACCTAAACTTGTCCTGTTTCGCTGTAGACCTTCTTCGCAATCCACTCTAGAATATGAAGGCTAATTCCCAATGTTTTAAGTATGAAATCTCAAAAGAAGAAATCAGGGACCAGTCCCTGCCCCAGGAGCTATAGTTATATTTCTTTATGAGTTGAGAAAAATTATGACAAACATGCAGTAAAAATTCAGTAGTATTTTAATGAGGTCAAGTTTTATTATTCCATAAATACAACTACATAGGTTGAAAGAACAATACAGAGATACTGGTAACATTGCATATGCGGTTCACAGACAACACCAAGTGCATACGGGTTCCCCCCTTCTTGTTTGAGAAGCACTGGGTGGTTCTCAGGACTTGGAGACTGAGGTATCTAAATGCTGGGGAGGAACTTTAAGTCTTATTCATGTTCCTCTGAAGAAAAATATGACAAGCTAATGAAGACACAACCAGGGGACCCACTGCATCCACCTCCACATTGAAGTAATTGATATCCCAGGTTTCCATATTTTTAGTAACTCTTTTGGGGGTGGGGGGACCACGGGTTTCTCACTTATTTCAGTCCTCTGGTCTATTCTTGGCTCTCCTATAATTGCCACTTCAAGTAGAAGGCCCTATTCCGATTCATATTCTAGTCTTTCCTCCATTTCTCCCCAGGAATTATCTCTAAAGAGTAAGCACTGACAAGTGATGGATAATTTGCATTTTAACCCTATTCAAATTTGGGTAAATGGTTTAATATGCATGCTAATATTCCATCATTATTCCAATTAAGGAAACTATTATGTTAAAGTGTTTAATCAGGAGAATTAGGGAGAACTCCAGACACCTAAAATTAACCTCTAATAGTCTTGACATTCATTCCATTTAAGAGCAATTTGCCAGGCTATAAGCAACTCTCACTTAAGACTTCTGCTTAGGCACGTGGGGATTCCTGATAAGACCTAGAAGCAATTCATTTCCTAACTAGATTGCTGTCTGAAAGAATAAACTGAAAGGGCCATAATTTAAATACAATGGAATCCCCAAGCACTCACATTCCAGGAGACTTAAACACCATCATCTTGATCCCCAGCAACAACAATGATATTCGCATCAGAAACAACACAACCACTTCCTCTTTCTCTGACCTTCTCTGTTTAATTACTTCCTGTGATTTCTTCTAGGACTGAGCTAGCTTGCTTCCCAGGGCGGCAGGCTTTCCTTAAATGACTGATGCCAGCTAACTGTTAAAAGACATTGCACACACAGTTTGGGGACATCATACATCTAAGTGATGGATTCCTTTGGCCTCCTAGCACTCACTAGAACTTTTTTAAGCCATAAGGAAAAAACTCTTCCTGCTCATTCACATCTAAAAATCAAGTTTCACTTCAAAGCTGAAAGTCCTACCAGGATGGGAGAGGGTGTGCTCTCACTGTACAAGCACCATCATCTGGTCTAATGAGTGTCAACAAATGAATTCCAAAGGCCAAGTATTACGGTCCAGACAGGGAAGACAAAAACCATCATCACAACCCTGGATAAGCCCACAGATAGCAACAGCAGCATCATACCAGGCAGTTTGTCTACAATGCAGAATCTCAGACCTTACTGAATCAGGATTCTCATCTTACTGGATTTCCCCAGCAGATCCATATGCAAGTTTGAGAAGCACCTTTTCGGGATCCTCCTCTACACAGCTGGGCAACAACACAGGTCCGGCCATTTTGCTCTCACTTGCTTTCCAACAGGGGTAAGGGAAGCCTGGCATGGTGGCGCACACCAATAATACCAGTACGTGGAAGGTTGAGAGTGGAGGATCACAGATTTGAGGCTAGCCTTAGCAATTTAGCAACCTAGCAAGATCCTGTTTAAAACCCAAAATAAAAAGGGCTAGGGGTGTAGCTCGGAGGTAGACTGCTTCTGAGTTCAATCCCCAGCACCACAAAAAACAAACAGACAAAAAAATCCAAGAAGGGTAAGGGAGCTTGCTTTCTTTTAAAACAAGTACCGGTATAGTTCCTAGCTCAGGGTGGAAAAGGCCACTTTAAAGGGGCTGGGTCCCACTCCATAGAGCTGAATAGGAATGCAAGGAAGAGCCGGGCGTGGTGGCGCACGCTTGTAATCCCAGCATTCGGGAGGCTGAGACCAGAGGATCTGGGTTCGCGGCCAGCCTCAGCTACCTAGTGAGGCACTCCGCAACTTAGTGAGACTCAGTTTCAAAATAAAGAATAAAAAATAGGGCTGGGGGTATATCTCGGAGGTAGAACGCCCCTGAGTTTAATCCCCAGTACCGCAAAAAAAAAAAAAAAAAAAAGGAATGCAAGGAAGAAATGTCACCCACAGTTCTGAAGTATTTACAGGATTCTGAGAGAGTTCCAATTACACTGTTTAATAATAATAGAAATCAAACCATACACACAACCCAATTTTTATACAAGAAAACCGAGGCCCTGTGAGCATAGGACACATGTTTTCCTTACCCAGAGGTGAGACTTGAAGTCAAGGACCTGGGTTAAAAATAACAAATCATGCTCTGTGGCCTCAGGCAAGACACTTAACCTCTCAGAATCTTTTCCTCATCTGTGGTATGTGGACACTTGACTGTCAGACATACTCAGCTACGGCTCTGAGCTCACCCGTGTACGTACAACACACACACAAGCAACTTGAAGAGCTTGCTTAAGGATATGACAAGGTCCTTTAATGCTCTGCATGAAGGTCTCCCCGCCCCAAATCTGGGGAGCCCAAAGTTAGTAGACTTTCTAGCTTGCAGTTCTGTGAAGAAACCAGCAGGAAGGAGAGGAAGAAAAGGGAAAACAGCTAGCAACCAGTCAGCCAATCATCCAGACAATACTGTCCCCATCCAGGAAAGGAATAAGAAAGCATCTAGCAGCTTAGAACGTGACTTCCCCCGAGGGCAGGGGTTGCTGGGAGGATTAGGGGTTCTTTGTTTGCAGAAAGTAAATGGCCTAAGGTAAGCACTCAACAAGCTAGTCATTGCTTTTCCTCTGGCTACTCCCACTGAGACTTACCTTATCCAATACAGTAATTTATACATTGTTTTGCAACTGGGACCTAAGTTAGTACACTTTTTTTTTTAGGTACTGGGGATAGAACCTAGGGTCATTCTACCTCAGAGCTCCACACTCACTTCTTTTTATTTTGAAACAAGATCTCCCTAAGTTGCTGAGGGCCTCACTATTGCTGAGGTTGGTCGAGAACTTGCCATCCTCCTGTCTCAGCCTCCCAAACACTGGGATTACAGACATGCACACCACTCCTGGTGGGGCCTAAATACATTATAATATTCAAGTTCCTTAGATTAGAAACCTACGACATTCCAAATCCGCCCTGTAATCTAACATCCCCTAATTTTCCTTAGAACAGAAACATCTATGAATGAACAAGAGCCGGATGTGGTGGCGCACGCTTGTAATCCCAGCATTCGGGAGGCTAAGACCGGAGGATCCTGGTTCGCAGCCAGCCTCAGCTACCTAGTGAGGTACAACTTAGTGAGATCCTGTTTCAAAATAAAGAATAAAAAATAGGGCTGGGGGTATAGCTCAGAGGTAGAACGCCCCTGAGTTCAATCCCTAGTACTACAAAAAAAAAAAAAAAAAAAGAATGAACAATGAACACTGAGGGCCTCAAAGCTGGTTCACAAACGGAAGACTCCAGTTCCGAAACCCGTTCCGCACACAGACGACTGAGACAGCGACCAGGAGGGCAGAAGTGAGCCGTTGAACTGGTGCGCCCATCCCAGCAGGGCACATTGCTTTGGAATTCTGAGCCTGAGAAAAACCAGATTTGACTTAATCTTTAAGCAATGGAGAGAGATTTAATAACTACATCAAGGCTATTTACGTTGATATAGCCTTAAAAGGTCTGTAACATGAACAGAATTACTTGGGTGCAGATGATTAAATTAACTGGCCCACAGCTACATCGGTATCCCCACACCCTCATCCATTTTATTCCTTGGTTGAAAATATAAAACGAAATACCAACATGGCATGCAAGTAGACAAAACATGTTCTAAGCCAATTTGCTCCTAAGAGAACCCTCAGCTCTACCCACCCCTCCAAGCCCATTGATTTCAGTTTTAGAAAGAGTGTGAGTGTGAGTGTGTGTGTGTGTGTGTGTGTGTGTGTGTGTGTGTGTGTTTACACTGGGGACTGAACCCAGGGGTGTTCTATCCCTAAGCTACATCCTCAGCCCTTTTTATTTTTTTATTTTGAGACAGGGTCTCACTAAATTGCCTGGGCTGGCCTCAAACGTGGAATCCTCCCACCTCAGCCTCCTGAATGGCTAGGATTACAGTTGTAGGCCCCCATGCCTGGCATGTCTTAGAAATAATCTGAAAGCTGTTGGTCATCAGATTTCTGGACCACAGTTGAGGAAAGGGGCAGGGATAGTAAGGGAGCCAAGGATGATATTACAGGAAGGAACACTGGTAGCAAGAGAGCAGACAAACTATAAAAAGTCAGAATCTCAAAAAGCACCAACTAAGATCGTCACGTATAGAGGCCAGCATTCTTGATATTACAGCACAAAATGAAGGTGCTATTCTAGAGGGATCTATCAGATTGCACTGGAAAAGAAAACAAAATGGCAGAATGTGACTTGTAGGCTGTAAATTCTCTTTCCACGAACCCCCCAAGAATCCTTGAAAAGTCACTTCCAGTCTCTTAGGTATAAAGTGAGAATCTTGTTTCCTGCTTCAAAAGGTTGCTGTGAGGCTATAACCGTTAATTCATAGATACACTCTGCCTTGTAAATTCTGAGATCACATCATGTGAGACATATCAGAGGTGGAGGGAGTCGATGAACTCCCAATTTAGCAGGTGCGTGCTATGATGCTTTACCTGAGTTACTTCATTTCCTCTATGTGTGTATGGAAGGGAGAGGGCAGGATGATGACTGGACACAGGGGCATTCTACCACTGAGCTACACCTCCAGCCCTATCATATTTTTATTTTGAAACAAGATCTCACTAAGTTGCTACGGTTGGCTTCCAACCTGTTATCCTCCTGTCTCAGCTACCCAAGTACTGGGATGATAGGTGTGTGCCACCATGCCAGGCGCATTTCCACTTTTTAACAGCTTATGAGTCTCCTATTTATTTGTTTTTTAAATTTTTTCAGTACTGGGGATTAAACTCAGGGACATTCTACCTGTGAGCTACACCCCCCAGCCCTATTTTATTCTTTATTTTGAAATAGGGTCTCACTAAGTTGCAGACAGCCTCACTAAGTAGCTAAGGCTGGACACAAGCCCAGATCCTTCCATCTCAGCCTCCCAAGTATTGGGATTACAAACATGTGCCACCACGCCCGACTATGAGCCTCCTCTTCATAACCTAGGGTTCTAGACACTTACCAGGGTCCCTTAGTCAATAAGGAATAAAGTCTGACCCAAAGCCCACGTTTGTTCCATTCCGTGACAGCCCCTCCTTTATTGGTTCTGAAAAAGCAACTTCAGCCAGGCATGGCGGCACACACTTGTAATCCCAGTACTTGGGAGATTGAGACAGGAGGATCACAGGTTCTAGGCCAGCCTCAGCAAACTTAGTGACTTCAGCAACACAGCAAGAAGCTCTGTTTCAAATTGAAAAAATTAAAAAAGGGCTGGGGATGTAGTTCAGAGGTAGAGCCCCTGGGTTCAATCACTGGTGCCAAAAAAAAAAAAAAAAAAAAAGAAATTTTGTTTTTAAATGGTCCGCTACCAGCCAGGCATGGTGGCACATGCTTGTAATCAGTGCTTGGGAGGCTAAGACAGGAGAAGCAAAGATTCACAGCCAGCCTCAGCAACTTAGGGAGACCCTGTTTCAAAATAAAAAATAAAATTAGGCTAGGGGTATAGCTCAGAGGTAGAATGCTCCTGGGTTCAATCCCTAGAACCAAAAATAAGTAAATAAGTAAATAAACCCCTGAGAGTACCATGAATACATAAGTACTATATATATTTGGGTGCTAGGAATTGAACCCAGAGGCATTCTACCTCTAAGCTACACTTCCAGCCCTATTTTATTTGTATTTTGAAACAGGGTCTCCCTCGGTTGATGAGTCTCACTACCTGCTGAGGCTGTCTTTGAACCTGCCATCCTCCTATCTCAGCCTCCCAAGGACTGGGATTACAGGTGTGCGCCACCACATCTGGCTGTAAACCCAATTTGATAGCATGTATATAATAGGCCAAATGTGAACATATTTTTGATAAAAGATTACCTGAGAAAGGGAAATGAGTAGTTACGAAACAATTGTTACTTAACTTAGAGAACTGCTATACTAGTCAATATCCTTGCCTGACTTCCTTTCCTTAATATGGACTCAGGCCAGGCCATGTAACTGTCTTTCATGCTTACCCAGGGCAAGCATACAGAATACATATTTGCTCCAAGGGTACTGTATGCAATAGTGCAAAATATTCCTTCTATTTCAAAGTGACCTGAGCCCCTAGAAAAATGCCAAAAAACTATCAATGTTCTAACCTTAAAATACTGATTTTAAAAAAGAAACATTTGTAAGAATACATTATCAAGTTCACCAATATGATTCTTTAAAAAAAAAAAAAAAAAGCTAGCCCAATTTACTTAAGAGAAAATGGGCCAAAACAAATAACCACACACACCAAAACTTCCTGCTCTGCCTATTATCATTTTGTTCAATTTTTGAGGATTCTGCTGTTAGACTGTATATTTGTGTTCAGCCGGTAATATAGGAACTGTGCCAATAGTGGAGTTCATCAGCACAGCTGTCTCCAACTTCAAGTGTTAAGATTCTACCAGAACCCTGCAGCTACTGCAAATTGTTAATATTGTGATTTCTGCAGATTCTCCTGCAGAGGCATAAACATAGACTCTGTCTTACTGTGCTCAAAACCTTCTACTTCTTAGTCCCCACAACAACTGGAACCAAAATGGTTTTGAGCTGGCAACAACAAATCACTACCAATAAATGGTTCGGCACCCAATTTCACAAAGCACACACCAAGGGTTTCTACTCAATATGGTGAGTCAGCCAAGCACGGTGGTGCACACCTATAATCCCAGTACTTGAGAGGCTGAGACAGGAGGATTGCAGGTTCCAGGACAGCTTACACAACTTAGTGAGGCCCTCAGCAGCTTAGTGAGACCCTGTTTCAAAATAAAAAGGGCTTGGGGGTGTAGCTTGGAGGTAGAATCCCCAGTACTAGATTCACTTTAATTCAGTATGCCCCTCGTGCCTTACAACATTTTAGGGGAAGTAAGAAGGACCATGGCAAAGACAGGATTGTCACCAATTTAGAATAATTACAGACCAACAGCATGATAGGTGAAAATGATGCGAGTGCTGAAGTGGGAATGACTAAGGCTGGGCCAAGCATGGTGGTGACCACCTCTAATTCCATTGCCTGGGAGGCTGAGACAGGAGGATTGCAGGTTCAAGGATAGTCTCAGCAAGTAGTGAGACTCTCATCAATCTAGGGAGACCCTGTTTCAAAATAAAAATAAGGTAGGGTTGGGAGTGTAGCTTGGAGGTAGAATACCCCTGGGTTCAATCTCAGTACCACAAAAAGAAAAAAAAAAAAAAAGAATGACCAAGGCTGGGGTTCTGATTGTAGCCAGGTGGTAAAAAACTTGCTTACTAAGGCTGGACACACCTGTTCACCATGGTTAGATAGGAGCACAGCTCTTCCTGAACCAGGCTGCTGGGGTGCTCAGCTGCTAGCTCTTTCAGTTACTAATGGCATGACCTTAGGCAAACTACTTAATCTCTCTGCACTTTAGTTTCCCCATCCATAGATAGGGATAATAATACCATCTACCTCACAGGATTGCTACAAAAACTAAGTAAGTGCTATAAAAATATTTGCTGTCTTGGGCAAGGAACTTTAAGCTTCCTCGGCAATTAAACGTGGTAACACCTCCTTCACTGGGCTATTTGAAATTAACAAACTAAACCTCTAAGACTTCTAGGTGTGGTGGTGCACGTCTGTAGTCCCAGTACTTGGGAGGCTGAGACAGGAGGATATCAAGTTCCAGGACAGCCTGAGCAAGTGGTGAGACTCAATGTCAACTTAGTGAGGCCCTGTTCAAAAATAAAATAGGGCTGGGGATATAGCTCGAAAGTTGAATGTTCCTGGGTTCAATCTCTAGTACCCCCCACACACACACACACAAAAGGATACCTATCTCACCGCCCTACAAAAAACCACACTGGGTGCCCGATCTTATGCTTGGCATTGTACTGTGAGCTTCACATAAGCTATTCCATTCAGTCCTCACAGCAGCTCCCCAGGAAAAGGCAGTATTTGTTCCTACTCTATTCACTTGCATAAAACCAAGGTGAGATGTAAGTGACTTGCCTTAGAGCACTAAGTGAACAAATGGCAAAGTCCAAAGCCTTCCGTAGATGTTACAAATGCATTTAACTCAGCATCTCTCGTTGGTTTCTGGCTGAATATAGCTGAATAACTAGTTAAAAAAGACATTTTTCTGACAGTTCAGACTGAGTGTTAAAGACACCAGAGAAGTATTCTTAGTTTTATAAAGTGCGATAATGACATTGCGGTTTCACAGAAGTTTTTTTTTTCCTTTTTTGTTTTTGTTTTTGTTTTTTTTTTTTTGGTATTGGGGATGGAACTCAGGGGCATTCTACCTCTGAGCTACACCTCTTCTAGTCCTATTTTATTTTGAAACAGGGTCTCATTAAGTTGTGGAGGGCCTCACTAAATTGTTGGACTAGCCACGAACCTGCAATCCTCTTGTCTCAGGCTCCCACATACTGGGACTACAAGCCTAGGCCACCATGCCTGGCTCAGAAAAGTACTCTTATCTTTTCAGATGCTCAAGCGTTTAAGTCTAAGAGTCCCAATGCTTGTAATGTCTTTGCGTGTAGAATGCCCAGAGGCATTCTTCCTTCCAGCTACCCCCAGCCTTTTTTTATTTTTGTTTTGAAACAGGATCTCACTAGGTTGCTGAGAGTCTTGCTTAGTTGCTGAGGCTGGCCTGGGACCTGCGATTCTCCTGTTTCAACCTCCCAAGTACTGAGATTACAGGTGTAAGTCACCACTCACAGCACTTTCCAGAGCACTTTCAGTAGTTTGCTGAGATCTTTTTCTTTTGTAAAGTACAGGGATCAAACCCAAGGCCTGGAGTCTGAGAAGCAAGTGTCCTAGTACTCAGCTACATCCTTACCCCAATTTTTATAATTATTTTTAAAAACCTAAACTGGGAATGGTAGTGAATGCTTATAATCCCAGCTGGAAGGCTGAGACAGGAGGATTGCAAGTTCTAGGCCAGCTATAGCAGTTTAGCAAGGCCCTCAGCAACTTAGTATGACCCTCTTTTAAAGAAAAAAGAAAATCCATTAGAAGAAAAAATAGATGATCAAATTCATCTAGAATAGCAGGATGGAGGCCAAGCTGAGCACCTTACTGAGACTCTCCACACCTGTGTCCAAATAAACTATAAAATAAGGCTGGGAGTATAGCTCAAAGATAGAATGCCCCTAGGTTCAATCCCCAATGCGCGCGCACACACACACACGATAAATAAATCTAGCAAAAACCTGGGATAAACCCAGTACTTGAGGCTGAGACAGGAGTATCACAGGTTCAAGGCCAGCCTCAGCAACTTAGCAAGAACCTCAGCAATTCAGCAAGACCCTGTTTAAAAATAAAAAATAAGCCAGGTGTGGTTAGTGCACACTTGTAATCCCAATGCTTAGGAGGCTGAAACAGGAGAAGCCAGGTTCAAAACCAGCCTCAGCAACTTAGTAAGGCTCTCAGAAACATAGCAAGACCCTGTTTCCAAATAAAATAAATCTGGAGGTATAGCTCAGAAGTAGAAAGCCCCTGGGCTCAATCCCTAGCACCACAAAAATAAATAAATGTGCTGGGAGTATAGTTCAGAGGTAGAATGTCCCTGGGTCAATCCCCAGTACAAAAAGAGAGGGAGAGAGAGAGAGAGAGAGAAGCGCGCGCGCATGCACACACACACACACACACACACACACACACACACGCTGCGTGTGCATGCAAAAGAGCTGAGGGTATAGCATAGAGGCAGAATGCCCCTAGATTCCAGTACCACACACACAAAAGAAAAAAGGGTACCATAATCTGAGCCTCCAGACAGCATGGCGCACATACGCGCGCGTGCACACACACACACACACACACACACACACAAGCAACAACAAAAAAGCAATTATGGCAAGCTCTGTAAATCAGAAAAAGAAGCCTTCTTTATGGTACCAAGGTTTAGAAGGAATTTTTCAGATGGGTCATTCCATAAGAACATTGGACAATATAATGGACAGTGACTTCAATGGCAGTCCACTGCCCATGCGGCGGCTTTCTTCCCAGGCGTTTCATATCTCATGCCAAGGGCATCACATTAAAAGTAACCCCCAGAAGGCCATTTCTGCAGTGGCTATGGCGCCAAGGCTTTCTGATTCTCTAACTGAAATCAGAAACTGTCTTCAAATATCCATTGTCTCCACTGGGTTTCTGACAGCAGTGGAGAAGTGGATGCTGAACTTGCTCTGAAAGCCTGGATTGGAGATATTTGTAGCCGGTGAAATTCTTTTGCTTTGGATGGCTGATGGAGGAGAGGAGGCTGCCATGCTGCCATGAAAAGGGATAGGCCAGGCTTGTGCTCCCAAGGGACAGAGCCGGAAACCAAATGTAGAGTGGTCAAACCTCTCCAAGAACCCTCAAGGTCAGAGCATGAAGACTGTCCCTCATTACTCCTATTCCTACACATGTGTGCATGGAACAAAGGAGGACTCAGAAAAATACCTGTTTATGGGCCAAATTGAAAAAGGGGCAAGGCCCAACAGATCATACCCTCTCCATACTTAACACTAAAAGCACAACTTTTTTTCACTTTACCATTTCAAGACAGTCAGATGAAGGCAAAGCAGAAAGTCTAGACAGAAAGATGCAGTGCAGCCACCCCGACTTCACACCAGGAGATCCTCTCCAATGACCAATGTCTGGCAGATCAGGGGTTACTGCAGTCTAAGCTCCCTGGGGACCCACAGGAAGGAAATTCCCTTTCCTGAACACCGGCCCCCCTCTGGCTCAGCCTGGCAACAGACGCCAAAGGATAAAGGGGCATTTAAAAAGAAGTGAGATTTCTTAGACTAAGCACAGCACTGTCACCTGCTCCGAGAAGACCTAAAGCCCAGCCGAGTCACTTCCCCCGACCCCTGCCTGCACTCTTTAGTCTCAGTGTTCGCGGGTAGGGGGTTTGGAGGGAGACCCAAACCCCGGGAGCTCGCCGCGGGCAGCCCCCACTCCCCGGCACTGACCCGCGCGGGGCTTCTCTCCGGGGAGTGCCCCCGCGGCTGCGGACCGCTTCTTAGCTCCCAAGCCGGCGCCACCACTACCTTGGCTAATGGCAGCTCTGAATGAAAGGAGCCGAGGCTGGCTCCGGATTTATGAATGTGCAGGGAGGAGGGATATCATGTGACAATAAAGGAGAGCGTCTTATTCACAAAAAAAAAAAAAAAAAAAAAAAAGGAGGGAGGAAAAAAAGAAAGAAAAAAGTGGCTGGCGCGGTGACCGCACGGACCCCAGGCCCAGGACCCGAGGCGCCCCAACCAGCGGCCCCGCCCCCGTGGCACCCCCACCCCGAAGGGGAAACGCCTCCAGCTGGAGAGAGTAAAGTCAAACCCGAGCCCGCGACCGCGAGGCGGGATGGAGCTGCACCTTGGCGGGGAGATGCAGACAGGCTCGGGTCCCGCGCGGGGAGGCCCAGGAGCCCCTCCAGCAGAGCACCCGAAGCATTGTTCCCCTCGAGCCCGCGGGGCGAGCACAGGCACGAGCACGCGCACACACGACCCCGCGCGCGCGCGCGCACACACACACACACACACACACACACACACACACACACACACGTCTTTCTACCCCCCACCCCGCGCAGCGCGCTGTCCTGCACGCCCCCGCTTCAGATCCCCCCCACTCAGCTGCCCCGACCCCGCGGGCCGCGCGTGCCGGCCCACAAGCGCGTGCACACACGCACGCGCGCGCGCCGCGGGACCCCTCGGGCGGCTCCGGTGCGCCGGCCAGCGCGCGGACCCCGGCGCACCAGACCCCCGCGCGGCCCGCGCAGGTCCTCCCCTAGCTCCGCCGTGTTTTTTATGAATGAAAATGTGGTATGCAAATGAGAGCGATTCAAGAAAACGAAATGGCGGAGCCCCGGCCCCAGTGGGCTCCGCAGAGGACCGCGGGGCCAGCGACAGAGCGGGAGTCACAAAGTCACCATGTAAAAACCCAACGACCCCCGGAGCCTGAGTGGGGGGTGTCGGATCTTCAGCTCGGGCCGCCGAGGATGCGGGGGGAGTCCCGGGGAGGAAGCGAGGACCGCCCCGAGGTCACCCGCGCGCCCTTGGCCCCCGAAGCAGCCACCAGCCCGCGACCCGAAGCGTGCCCCCGCCTGCCCGCGACAGCTCTGACCCCCTCCTCACTTCATCCAGGAGGGAAACCTCGCGCCCCAATCCTGACAGGTCAGCGAGTCTCTGCATCCCACGCCAAGTTCACCCAACGAGTCCCCGCCCGCGCCCTCAGCCCCGGCCCCCACGATGTCCCGCAGGGCACCCTCGTCGCACCCCGCGGCGGAACTTACTCGTCCGGGTGTGTTTCTTCGGTCATTTTCTTGTTCACCTAGACGCCTGTCCCGAGGCGGGCAGCTTTGCTCCCTTCATCTTCCTGTCCGCTCACCCCCCTTCTTCACATCTCCGGAGATCGCCTGATTTGGTGGGGGGTGGGGGGGAGGCTGGAGATGAAGGGGCGCCGCAGGCAGAAGGGGAAGCGGGGCGCCCCGAGCAGGGCGAGGCTCGGGAAGGGGTGCACGGGCGAGCTGCCGGGGAGTGAGCGCCGCTGCCCGCGGGGCGCACGCGAGGGGCTCCGGGCTGGGCGCGCGCGGAGGGCGAGATTTGGGCAGGGGACCGCGGTGGGGGAGAGCAGCAGAAAAACAAGCGCGCCTCGGAGCGGCTGGGCTGCTCAGCGGAGAAGAGGGCCGGCGGCGGGTGGGGGCTGGGCCCGGGGTCGCCCCCGGGGGGCCGGGCCAATCACGGTTCCGGGGAGCGGTCGGCTGCCGGGGGAGGTGCGCCTGGGAGGCGGTGCAGGGCGCCCGGTCCGAGCCCCATCTCTCGACTCCACGATTTACTCCATATTGGATTCTCACCGCCGCCAACAGGAGGAGGAAGTAGGGCGGAAGCGATGACGTCTTCCCAGCGGCCAGAGGTGGTGGAGTGCAAAAAGCTTCCTACTTGCGACCAAAAAAAAAAGAAGAGAGAGAGAAAGAAAAAAAAAAAAACTTTGTCCTGCCTACTGAGCATGCCCGGCTGGCTTCCTTTCCCCCTCCCTCCCGGCTTCCAGTCCCTGAGGAGCGGCGGAGTGGAGCTGTTTGCTCCGCCGTCTGTCTAGCTCCGAATCCTCTTCTGTTAGAGCTCCGGGTTTTAGAAAGCCCAAGAAGAGGGAGGAGGCGGGAGCAGGGGGACTCGAACACATCTGGCTCCCGTTTTGTCCCCTCCCTCCTTCCAAACCCTAGGATTAAACGTCGAGAGAGGGGAGCGGGGGCGGAGATGGGGAGCTCGGGGGTGGAAGAGGAGTTAGGCTGCAGGAGGAGTGGTCTGGCTCAGCGAAAAAAACCGCCCCACTGTGGGGTGCGAGGGTGAAGGCGGCGCAGGTGGCCGGGCTGGCCTCTCCACCCCAACCCAGGCAGAAAGGGAGAGAAGAGAGGGGTTAGACTTTGCCAAGGTTCTGAATGGCAGAGGCTTTTCAGTTTCACGTGAGTCTTGTGATCTTTTTTGTCTTGACTGAAGAACAAGCATTTTTAGAGAATCATTAGTTGTGCATAGAAAAAGAAAAGATGAAGCAAACACTATCCAGAGACGTTTGCATTTCAGTAGAAAGGATCCCAAAAAGGCAATCCCAAATAAATTTCTTAAACTATCCCAGTAAATGTCTCTTCTGTTGGTGAAGGATGGCTCTTGTCTCAGGCCCTTGAAGACCACAATTACCCGGCCAGAGGTTGCCAGGCCTGCGGACATTGGCACAGGAAGATGAGTAGCTCCTTCCCCCTCCCCCAAGACTTTAAATTATTTTTCCTGCCGTGGCCTGGGACCTGCTGGAGGTTTTCTGAGAGGGCCTAAACTCTCCAAAGCTGGCAGGACTAGCTTCCTGAGCTGGCAACTGGTGCAGTGGCACAGGACCTGTGCTTAGATTCTTGCTCTGTTGTAGCCTTTTTTTTTTTTTTTTTTGTACTGGGTATTGAGCCCAGGGGCATTCTACCTTCGAGAGACCCCCCCAGTCCTTTTTTTAAAATTAACTTTTTTGTTTTGAAATAGGGTCTCACTCGGTTCCGGAGCGTCTCTCCTTAAGTTGCTGAGGCTGGCCTTGAACTGGCAACCCTCTTGTCTCAGCCTCCCAGGTACTAGGATTACAGGTGTGTGCCACCGTACATGGCTGTTATTGTCTTTTTCTTTCTTTCTTTCTTTTTTCTTTTTCTTTTTTTTTTGAACCCAGGGGCATTCTACATCCAAGCTACACCCAGCGCCATTTTATTTTTATTTTGAAACAGGGTCTCACTAGGTTGATCAGAATCTCACTACTTGCTGAGGCTGTCCTTGAACCTGCAAACCTCCTCCTGTCAGCCTCCCAAGTACTGAGATTTACAGGTGTGTATCATCACACCTGGCTTGTTATTGTCATCTTAAAATCTCTTATAGCTGGGCTACTTAGTGAGGCCCTCCACAACTTAGTGAGACCCTGTTTCAAAATAAAGAATAAAAATGGGGCTGGGGGTGTAGCTCGGAGGTAGAATGCCCCTGAGTTCAATACTCAGTACTGAAAAAAAAAAAATCCCTTATAAACTAGCTGGATAGCTGGGCATGGTGGCGCACGCTTGAAATCCCAGTACTTGGGAGGCTGAAACCGGAGGATCGGCCAGCCTCAGCTACTTAGTGAGGCCCTCCGCAATTTAGTGAGACCCTGTTTCAAAATAAATAATAAAAAATAGGGTTGGGGGTGTAAAAAAAAAAAAAAAAAAGAAAAAAGAAACCAACTGGATGACATATGCCTGCAACCCCAGCTACTCAGGAGGCTGAGGCAAGAGGATTGCAAGTTGGAGGCCAGCCTGGGCAACTTAGGGAGACCCTGTCTCAGTATTAAAAAAATGAAAAGGGCTGGGGATGGAGCTCAGTGGTAGCATGCAAGTGGCTTTGGGTTCATTTCCAGTAAAGGTTGGGGGAGCTTTATGCATTTTGAACAAGGGATTCTGCATTTCCACTTTGCACTGGGTCCCACAAATCACATTAACTATGCGTGTTTCCTCCTGGGGTCCTGCCAGGGAGGAAGAGAAATAGTCTCTGCCCCTTCCTGCTCTCCAAGCCTGGTAGACTTTTCTATCCTAAATGTGCCATGAGACAACCCACAGGGACTTCAACTGAATAGAAACTATTAAACTAGAAGATAAACTATTTGCCTCAAATATAGTACATCTAAAAGGCATATGTATATGGAAAGCAATAAGTGTTCCCAAAGCTGGTAAGAGATTCACCTTGAGCAGGGCACGGTGGCCCACGCTTGTAATCCTAGTACTTGGGAGGCTGAGACCAGAGGATAGAAAGTTAGCGGCCAGACTCAGCTACTTAGTGAGGCTCTCCGCAACTTAGCGATACCCTGTTTAAAATAAAAAGAATTTAAAAAAAAATAGGGCTGGGGGTGTAGCACAGAGATAGAATGCCCCCCGGGTTCAGTCCCTAGTCCTGGGGGAAAAAAGAGAGATTCACCTTGAATCAGGGAGAAACTGGTGGTTTGGTTTAGCCTAGGCTTTGTGCTTATTACAACCATGATCTTTGTGGACTTGGATTAGGGCTCAGCCCTTTGATGCCAGGTACTGGTACTGTGTAGTGGCGAGAAGGGCACTAGACTGGGTGGAAAACATGGGTTCTGGTTTTCTCCTGGCATGAGACCTGAATGAGGCTTTTACCAATTCTTCAGTTTTACAAGGATAACAAAGCCAAACTTGTCTTTCCCAGTTTTTGAGGCCACTACGAGTCCAAGAGAACCCGGCATGGTGGCGCACACCTGCGGCTGGCCTCAGCAACTTAGTGAGATCCTGTTTCAAAAATAAAAAAATAAGCCAGGTGAGGTGGCACATGCTTGTAATCCCAGTACTTGGGAGGCTGAGACAGGAGGATCGCAAGTTTGCAGCCAGCCTTAGCAACTTAGTGAGGCCACCTATAACTCAGTGAGATCCTGTTTCAAAATAAAAGAATACAGCCGGGCGTGGTGGCTCATGCTTGTAATCCCAGCATTCGGGAGGCTGAGACCGGAGGAGGATCCCGGTTCGCAGCCAGCCTCAGCTACCTAGTGAGGCCCTCCACAACTTAGTGAAACTCGGTTTCAAAAAATAAAGAATAAAAAATAGGGCTGGGGGTATAGCTTGGAGGTAGAATGCCCCTGAGTCAACCCCCAGTACCGCAAAAAATAAATAAATAAAATAAAATAAAAGAATAAAATAGGGCTGGAGGTGTGGCTCAGAGGTAGAATGCCCCTGGGTTCCATCTCCAATACCACAAAAAATAAAATAAAATAAATAAAAATAAAATAGGGCTGGGGGTGTAGCTTAGAGAATGCCCCTGGGTTCAATATCTAGAACCAAGGAAGTAAAGTCTAAGAGAAAGCTAAAGACAAAGGCCAAGATCTCGATGTTCCCTAAATCTCTTAGTTCTTACTTCTCAGCCTGGCCTGGTGGTGCAGGCCTGTAATCCCAGTACTTGGGAGGCTGAAACAGGAGGATCACAAGCTTGAGGCCAGCCTCAGCAACCTAATGAGACCCTGTTTCAAAATTTAAAAAAAAAAAAAGAATAGGGCTGAGGGTATGGCTCAGAGGTAGAATACTGGGTTCCACTCCCAGTACCACAAAAAAAAAAAAAAAAAAGAAAGAAAGAAAGAGCCAGGCGGCGTGGTGATGCACACTCGTAATCCCAGTAGTTGGGAGGCTGAGACAGGAGGATCACAGGTTCAAGACCAGCTTCATTACTTAGTGAGGCCCTCTGCAACTTAGTGAGACCCTGTTTCCAAATAAAAGAATAAAATAGGTCTAGGGGTATAGCTCAGAGGTAGAATGTCCCTGGGTTCCATCCCCAGTACCACCAAAAAAAGAGAGAAAGAAATCCTACTCTCAGTCATTCCTGAATTTCCAGGAACACAGATGTGGTGATTATCAATTTTTTCGAGTTGACAAGCTCTATGCGCAGGCCCAATTGGTGTGAGCACTACTCACTCAGCCAGCTGTCTGACTGTCTGAAGTGGTGAAGGACTGGGAGAGTCTCTCCAGGACCCGGCAGCCAGGGGAACAATGAAAAGCACTTCAAGGTCTAGGAGTCACAAAGTCCCCACTGGGATCTCCTGGTGCCAGATTCCATCTGGGGCATCTTCAGCAGGTCCTTAGCCTTCAGTTTAGTGTCTGTAGTGTCAGAATGATATCCACAACATAGGGTTGCTAGACGATTAAGTGGGCTATACAGTGAAGTACTATAGATAGGAGAATCCTGGCAATTTTTTCCTCTCGAGCAGTTGGATTACCAACTTCTTCCTCTGTTCTTGGCCTTTCTTGTTCCTTGAAATTTGTGCTTTTTTTTTTTTTTTGTGCTGATGATGGAACCTAGGGTCTTATGCATGCTGGGCAAGTACTCTGCCACTGTGCTGTATCCCCAGCCCTGCCAGGTCCCTAAATAAAAACTTCTTTTCTGCTTTATTACCCAGAAGGGGTCTTTTGAGGGAAACATTACTAGCAGATCACCTCTTGGTCTTCAACTGAGGGGCGTCTGATTTCCTGCATCTCTACAGAATAAATGAGAATACTGAAGACTGGATGTATAACTTAGATATGTTTTACCAGGCTCAGTGCAGCAAGACTATAACCCCAGTACATGGGAGGCTGAGACCGGAGGATGGAAGGTTTAACGACAGCTTCAGCACCCTGTTTCTAGATAAATAAATAAATAAGCCTGGAGATGTAGCTCGGAGGTAGAACTTCCTGGGTTCAATGCCCAGTACCAAAATAAATAAATAACTCATAAATAACTCAGATATGTTTATTAAACTGAATATCCACTGGATCGTTCCTGGAAAGGGGAGTACCTCCGATCTAGAGCTTTAAAGACAC